>SJYV01037133.1:0-14439 GCA_006410875.1 Neotragus pygmaeus | reverse complement strand
TGGTACTGGCACAAAGACAGAAATATAGATCAGTGGAACAAAATAGAAAGCCCAGAGATAAATCCACACACCTATGGACACCTTATCTTCGACAAAGGAGGCAAGACTATACAATGGAGTAAAGACAATCTCTTTAATAAGTGGTGCTGGGAAAACTGGTCAACCACTTGTAAAAAAATGAAACTACATAGTTTATTTTTTTATTTCCTCTTTAGTTCTGGATCCCAGGGTTAAAACAGAATTCTAAGGTTCAGAGTTCCCATCTCATCAATGTCTCAGAATTGGTCTCTTGAGCTCTGATGTTACCTGCTCTCAGAGCATGCTTTACTTTCTTCCTTGTTTACAGTTTTCAGCTTTTAGGATCCACTTTCTTTTCTCTTTGTTTGCATTTTCCCTTGTCTTTACCACTAGTGATTACCTTTGCCTCCTGTGAGCCTAGAAGTACATTACAAATCCCTAAAAGACTGATCCCCTGATACAATTTCTTAACAGCTTTCTGTGTCTTTAAACTCCCGCAGGTCCATTTTTCATATTTCAGCCAGATTTGTCTATTTACAAGAAATTCCACCCTGTTCAGCTTAGTATCCCACACACCATTGCTTACCAGATAAAATTAAAAATTCTTGTTTACCTTGTCCTCAATAAATTTGGTCTCTAAAATTTCCAGCCTCAAATAGAGAATATTTCTACCTCTCTATTCCAATGTACAGGGGCTCCTTCAAGTTTTCAAACATGTCTTGTTGAGTCCCACTTATGGTCATATACTGTTCCCTCTACTTTAATATGCCACGTCCCTATGAAGTATATTCATAAATACAGTTTATGGTTTCATTCAATATGTTAAATATTCAGTAGACAACATAATTACTATGATGTAAAATTGTTATATACCAGTTTGTTTTTAAATTGTGGTTCTTCATTTAATTTCTTTGCTTTAAGGAAATTTCTCAAGTAAAATAAGATAAATTAGCCATATTGATGTATAATAAATATAATAAATAGAAAATATGCACTAAATACACAGATATGTATGTAATCTACTTGCCTATCTACACATATGCAAACACACACTAACATACACATAATGAACATTTGAACATGGCATAATGGATTTGTTTTTGTGGTCATGTTTATAGGATGTTGTTGGAGAAGACTCCTGAGAGCCCCTTGGACAGCAAGGAGATCCAACTTGTCAATCCTAAAGGAAATCAGTCCTGAATATTCATTGGAAGAACTGATACTGAAGCTGAAACTCCAATACTTTGGCCAGCTGATGTGAAGAACTGACTCATTTGAAAAGGCCCTGATGCTGGGAAAGATTGAAGGCAGGAGGAGAAGTGGACAACAGAGGATGAGATGGTTGGGTGGCATTACCGACTCAATGGACGAGTTTGAGTGAACTCCAGGAGCTGGTGATGAACAGGGAAGCCTGGCGTGCTGCAGTCCATTGGGCCACAAAGAGTCCAACACAACTGAGCGACTGAATTGAACTGAACTTACAGAGATGTAAACTGTTGTTTCAGTTGTTGTCAGTAACAATTGTTTAAATGGTTGAAGTGATTGATCAGCATGTATGAAAGGAAACTGACATCTTTAATGTGTCTCTGACTCAGAGAGTCCTGGGAACTTGGCAAAAGGAAATTAAACCTGAAAAACCTATTTAAAAGATGTTAAACACACAGACTGGGTCTCTGTTTTTATGCACGAACAATTTTTGTCCCCCTAAGCTAAACTACTAACGCTTTCGTCATAAGGATGATATGTCTACAATGGACCTTAAGAGTTAGTGAATCAAGGAGGAAAGAACAGCTCTTCATTCCTCAGGGTTTTTGTGACAGCTTTTTGTTCTCTTGCAGCTGGTGAATCTCTTCATTTGCAGCAGGACAACAGAACTCCTATGAAGAAATGGCACTGTTTGTATTTTCTAATCTCATTTCCTCAGTCCTAAGCTGCCTTATTTCCACCTGGCAGTCAAATGACAAAAAAACACTAGGTCACCACCAATGCAGCAGGAAAGGAAAAGAAAGGCTAATGTTACCCTCAAGCACAGTTGAAAACACAAAGAAAGCACACTTCCATGTCAGGGGTGTAACCTGGAATGACACACTGGCATGAATTATTTCAGTGGGTTTTTGACAGAAGAGAACAAAAAGTGGCTAATGAAGTCATGAGAGGATTTGGGAGTTCAAGTCAAACCTTTAGTATGATGACAGTATCAGGACAGCTCGTCTTACTATTTCCCTCCCAAGATGGAACTTTCTTGTGACCTCAAGGTAAAACTAGATGTTTGAAAAATGGTAGACTTAAATGAATTCTGATACCCTTATTTGAAGTTTCCTGTCTGAATATGCATTTGGTTTTCTTTTAATTTTAGGATTGTCACATTTTAGTTTAGCAAATAATTAATGTTGCATCATTTTATTTTCTCAGTATACACAGTTTATGTATCTTTCTCCTTAATATAGTAAAATAAATATTTCTTGGCTGAAGAGAATATTAAAGTTGAATTTGCAAGATATTGTATAAAATCACATTTGTGTCATTGTTTTGTAAATTTGAGCACAGATCTTGATGAAATACCAAGGACAATCCATGCAGGTTAACAGAGCTTTTGGACTCCAACAATGGGACCAAAATCAGTTCCTGTCCCGGTGCTAACTTTGAAAACTGGAAGATGATTTAAACACTTAAACAATGTGGCATTTAGAGGAAAATAGAAAGGTGTTTTCTCTGGAACATCTTTCTCCTAATTTTGCAATATCTGAAATATAGTGGCTTTAGCACAGTAGGAAATTTTAAATAATTAATATTTCTACAAGACTTAGAGTCTTAAAATTGATTTCACAAAGCATATTTCAAAACTGGTGAGGTTAAGCAGTCCATGTGTTATTGAAATAATTTTTATCAAAGAGGCAAGGTTTTCAAGGTTTCATAGCTAGTAAGGGAAAATGGAGTCAAATATCAGGCTATCTGATTCCAGAAGGTCTTTGTATTACACTAAAAAATCATGGAGTTTGGGGTTTAAGTAATTTCTCTTTGTTAACGTGCAAATAAATTTGAAAAGAACAAATCTATTATACACACTATCAACATAAATGATCTAATTCTTTTGAATTAAGTTGGAGAGAAGGAAGGAAGGAAGGAAGAAATGGCAAAGAATCATGGCCCAGCATTTGATTAGAGCGCTGGTAAGTCCATTAGGACTTCTGGTTGCAAGAAACTGAAAGTTAACACAGATTACCTTAAGGTTACAGGGATGTTTTTAGACCATACAGAGAAGCTAAGAAAGCAAAATCTGGAAGGGCAGGAACCAGGACGGTTCTGGAATCACCACAACAGACACAAGGAAATCATCACATCTACCTCTGCTGGATTTCTGTTTCTCTTTTCAGATTAGCTTTATTCTCTCTTCTGAAGATAAAATTCTTTACACTTTAGAGCACGTTACGATATGAAACTGTAACTTGCATTCTCAAGGTTTCCTTTCTGGAAGAAAATGATAGTCTATCTACCAGTTCTAGTACAAAAGTCTCTAGGTGAAGACACATTTGATTATGCCCCATGCTCCCTCTTTGGTTTAATTGGAACATTTAGCAGTAACAGAAAGCGTGTGCTCAATTGCTTTCCTTCAGAGAATATGATTTGAAAATAGAGTAACTCAGTTATTCTTCTACCTAACTAGTAGAAGTGGTCAACTGGCCTCAGAGGAGCTTTTTTTTTTTCTGCCAGTTGAAGCAGCTATTCTAGTATGACTGGATAAGCTGCACAAGAAGGGCAAGACTGAACATGTGAGGTACACTGTATGGACATTTGTTGTTGTTTAGTCACTCAGTCATGTCCGACTCTTTGCAACTCCATGGACTGTAGCACCCCAGGCTTCCCTGTCCTTCACCATCTCCTAGATTAGTCAAAATTACTAAAAATTCATGTCTGTTGAGTCAGTGATTCCACTCAACCATCTGTCCTCTGTCATCTTCTTCTCTTCTTGCCTTCAGTCTTTCCCAGGATCAGGGTCTTTCCAGTGAGTCAGCTCTTCACATCAGGCAGCCCAAATATTGGAGCTTCAGCTTCAGTATCAGTCCTTCCAATGAATACTCAGGGTTGATTTCCTTTAAGATTCACTGGTTTGATCTTCCCATAGTCCAAGGGACTCTTAAGAGTTTGCTCCAACACCACAGTTCAAAAGCATCAGTTCTTCAGCACTCAGCTTTCTTTATGGTCCAAGTCTCATGTGCATACATGACTACTGGAAAAACCATAGCTTTGATTATACAGACCTTTGTCCGCAGAGTAATGCCTCTGTTTTTTAATATACTTTCTAAGTTTGTCACAGCTTTTCTTCCAAGGAGCAAACACCTTTTAAATTCCTGGTTACACTGTCAGTAAAAGCCTCTACCCCTGGGGATCTATGGGATTATAAAGAAATAGAAGCAATGGAAGAGAAAGGGGGAAGGAGCTGAAGATAAATTCCTTACACAATAATTTCAAGTGTCTACTAAATTTAAGGAATTAGCTCAAAAGAAGAACAAGAGCAGGTTTAGAGAAAACTGGTTTAAGAAAGTTAGGACTCTGAAAAATTTTCATGAAAACATTTTTTTTCCCAAATTCTAAAGACCATTATAAGTAGAGATTAAGACCAAAACAGATGAGGAAAAGCAAAACAGATGAATATGCTAGGACTAAGGACAGGAAGGAACCAGACTCTAGAAGGAGGAAGTTCAGTGGAATAATGGTCTAAAATGTAGAGTTCTTCCTCTCTCCCATCAGAGCATCATTGTGGTGAGGGCTTTGCTTTTGGATTCAACAGGACCTGATTTTGAATCTATCATTTATTAGTTGTTTGGTGATAGAAAAAATGAATACTCTATGAATCTATTTCCTCATTTCTACCAGAGTAATACTAGCTCATAGGTTTTGTTGCTTTTTCTGTTTTTGTTTTGTAAGGATTAAAAATATTAGATCCTCTGTTACAAGAGTCATACTTCCATGCATTGTTGATATGTGACAGAGGCAGCACTGCAGATCATCAGGGAAACAACTGGGTATCTCAAAGGAGGGAAAAAAAGAAACAGGTCACTCACTGATCTTGCACCATACACAAAACATACTATCAGATAGGTTAAAGGCTTCCATATTAAAGGCAAAATGAAAACACTTTTCCGAAGCTATACTGGATATCATTTTTATGAGTTTGTGGGTAAAAAAGATTTCTCAAAAAAGATACAAGATGAATTAACCATAATATAATGCATTGAGAACTTCTGTTCTATTAAAATTAAGAGGTTAAGTTTACTAAAAAGGGAACTCCTTATAAAACTAGTAATAAAACTACCATATGACCCAGTAGTCCCACTACTGGACATATACCCTGAAATATCCATAATTCAAAAAGATACATGTACCCCAATGTTCATTGCAGCAGTATTTACAGTACCAGGACACAGAAACAACCCAGATGTCCATTGACAGATGAACTGTGTAGAGAAGTAGTGGTACATACATACAATCGAGTATTACTCAACTATAAAGAGGAATGAAAGTGAGTCAGCTGAACTGAGGTGGATGAACCTAGAACCTGTTATACAGAGTGAAGAAAGCAGAAAGAGAAAAGCAAATATCATCTATTCACTCATACACGGAATCTAGAAAAAAAATGGTACTGATGAACCTATTTGTAGGGCAAGAATAGAGACGCAGGCATTGATAATGGACTACTTGACACAGCAGGGCAATGAGTGGGTGGGACAAATTGAGAGAGAAGCACTGACACATGTACACCACCAAATGTAACGCAGATCGATAGTAGGAAGCACCTATGTAACACAGAGAGCCCAGCCCAGCACTCTATTACAACCTGGACAGGTGGGATGGAGGCGTGGGAGAGAGGTTCGGAGGGAGAGGAGTTTTGTATACTCATGGCTGATTCGAGTTGTACAGCAGAAACCAGCACAATATTGTAAAGCAATTATCCTACAACTAAAAAAATAAAGAGAAACTATTTAAAGAAAAGATGACACATCTACTCAACCAAAATTTTAGTTTGGACAAGAACATACTGATGTGAATATGAAATGATAGTACCTCTCATTAATTCTTGGTGGAAGTGTCTATTGTTAACTACTTTAGAAAATTGTCTGCATTATCTGACAAAGACAAAGCTATGCAAGCCCTACGATCTGGGGCTTGCATTCTGGGTATATATTCTGGGGAAATATGCAAATATTCATCAAGGCATATGTGAAAAATGTTCCAGGTGGCATTTTTCATGATAGCCAAATGCCAAAAGCAACTCAAACATTTGCAAACACATAAGTTGCAAGATATTGAATATTTTATAAAAATGAAAATTGACTACACAGTAACATGGATGACTCTTATTAACAAAGTGTTGAGCACAAGAAGCTAGACCCCAAATAATACAATGGTATGATTTAATTCAAAAACATTTCCAAAACAAGGAAAACTGAATCATTTTACTGGAGACATACACATAAATAGGAAAAATCGAAAGAATAACAAAGAAATGTTCTCAAAATCATGATGAAGGTTTTGCCCATCATCAGGAAAGGGAGCACAAGGGATTCTAGGGTGCTGGCAATGTAACTTTTTCTTTATCATTGGTGAACACTCTGGCTCACATTGATCTTGTTTTGCTGGTGAAAAGTAGCCAAAGTGACATTTCATATAATTTTACATTAGGAGACCTCCAATATTAATGTACTTCTGTAATCCTCATTTACAACTATGTTGTATACTGTCTGTTCTTCCCTCTATATCTATTCTTCTTCTTTCTTCACCCTGAGACTCTGGTCATTTTGGATGACTAATCATCTCTTTTGTCCTCTTGCTTCCTGTGGACTTGACCAATGAGACATTCCAGCAGGAATGAGCACGACATCACAATGCATTCACCCCTGGCTTTTTATGACGTAAAGTCCCTAATAAGTGGTTCTCCCCTACCACTATGCCCATTTTTGCCCTTACTGGAAAGCTATTATTCCCTTCCTTGTCATTGTGAGTGTTAACACTACTCTTTATTTTTAGGTGTAGAGTATTGCATTGCTCCTTAATTATTTTCCTTAATCCTGTTCATATGAATATAGAGACCTTCCATTGAAATCTACTAAAATAATATATCTGAGTGTGCAATCAGTTACCTGTCAGTTAGTTTTCTGCTTGATACAATACTGGCTTTTCTTCTCCTTGGTCAAATCAAGATGAAAAACAAATATTTCTAATCAATTTAGCTGAAATTTCAAATTATAGGAACATATATTGTTAATGTTTTATGAGTTGGCAATCAAATAATTTTTGCATTGATTTTTATATTATTCATAAGATCATATAGATCTTGAAAGCAGGACCATTTTATGGTTCTATCCCACCCACAGCATTTGGCAGAGTGCTCAATTTTCTTTGGTATAAGAGTTCAACATACATGTGCTGATTGATTCAGCTATTATGTTCTCATTTAATATGGTTTGTTTGGCAACTAGGACATATGTTTCTCACAAATAAAGAAGTATTCCCTATTTCTATCATTTAATAAGCAACTCCCAAAGTTTTCCTTTGTGATCTTCTCATTTGTATCATGATATGTTGATGTTTACATATCACAACAGAATAATGCTATTAGACATCATTTCTACGCTATTACAAGGGGAAATTATTATTTCTATTGATGCCATATTAAATTGGAGAAATGTAATTCTCTATAACTAAACATCTAGTGTAAATAGAAAAATGAGATTTTCGTTATTTTGTCAGTATATAATAAGTCAACATTACTTCAGGCAAGAATGTGACGTGTGTAGCCATTCTCTTCTCCAGGAGATCTTCCTGACCCAGGGATCAAATGGGTCTCCTTCATTGCAGGTGGACTCTTTACAATCTGAGCCACCAGGGAAGCCCCACATAAACCCACATAGTATCTAATAACATAACTGAATAAAAATAGGTTTTATTTCTAATATATGAGGTATTAGAAATAAATATATTAGGAAATATATTAAATAAAACTGTAGGCTGGGAGTTCTAAATTAACTTTTAAATTTTCTTAAATAAGGTGCAATTGCTACCAATTTAATTTTGCTGCTGTTGCTGCTAAGTTCACTTAGTCGTGTCTGACTCTTCGTGACCCCATGGACTGCAGCCCACCAGGCTCCTCCATCTATGGGATTTTCCAGGCAAGAGTACTGGAGTGGGGTGCCATTGACTTCTCCAATTTAATCCTAAGCAATATTAATTAAGCATTTGTTTGTGCTTTAGTTTTGTGTTTGCAGGAAGGCCATATTAGATACAATTCTGGTTTGTTCAGTAGAAATTTGTTTCCACATTCATTCCACCTAACAGGGAAAAGTAAAAACAGTCATCAAGCCAGTCTACCTGTCAGATGTAAATATTGCTAGATTTGTGTTTGTGATTTATTTATTTGATTTTGTTCCTATCTGAATACCTATTACAGAGTTATAGAGCCAGGTTTTATCTACATTATTTCATGATAGTACATAATGTGTTAGTCATCTATATGCTTCAAAATACTCAGATGTTAGACAACCCAGAAGGGTTAATTTTTCTGAAGTTTAGTTTTGGCCAAGAGTGTGCCAGAGAGTCAGTGGATGGGCCAAGACTTAATGTCTATTGGGTGAAGTTATATGGTGATTAAAGTCTTAAATAGGACATGGCAATAGAGAAGGTATGATAAAAATAAATCTAATTTTTGATGTATTCTATGTATAAAATAAAAGAAAGCTTTGAAAGTTTCCACAAGGCTAGTGACATAATGAATTATAAAAATAACCTGCTCAATTGCAAAGGACAATGGGATAAGAAGTGAAGGACCATGAGAAAATATGACAGGGAGGTTCTAAACATCTCATTGACCTTAAGTTGCTTAAGGCAGATAGTAAGGTGTCCTTAAATTCTCCTCATTTTACTCGGCAGATGTGTGAGACTGTGTGCGTGCACATTTAAAACATACTGTTTTTTCTTAAACTGCAGGTTCAAAGGCCATGGGTGATTTCTAATGGAGAATACAGAACTGACACATACCAACCCAGACTAGATATATGTTGGATTATGAAGTTAGGGCTTTAGCCAGAAGGAAACAGCACAGCTTTCCAAATCATTATTAAATTAAAATAAATTTTTGAACATTAAAAAAATTACCTATGAGAACATAGAAAAGAGAATACTTAGAATTTCAAACATGCACAAAACCCTGATAATTTGTGTTAACTACAAACTCAGTACCAGTATTGTAAAACAGCTGGCAGAATTTAGTGCACATGTCCACAGCATTGATAGAAGAACCATGCTTCTGTTCCTCCAGTCTGTGTAGAGAAACTGTGATAATGATAATTATAATAGATTATTATACCAGTAAACTATTAGTGTAAAATTCACTTTTGCACACATCTTAGCAATATGCCAGCAAATCTGCAAAACTCAGCAGTGGCCACAGGACTGGAAAAGGTCAGTTTTCATTCCAATCCCCAAAAATGGCAATGCCAAAGAAGGCTCAAACTACCACACAATTGCACCCATCTCACACGTAAGTAAAGTAATGCTCTAAATTCTCCAAGCCAGGCTTCAGGAATACGTGAACTGTGAACTTCCAGATGTTCAAGCTGGTTTTAGAAAAGGCAGAGGAACCAGACATCAAATTGCCAACATCCACTGGATCATGGAAAAAGGAAGAGAGTTCCAGAAAAACATCTATTTCTGCTTTATTGACTATGCCAAAGCCTTTGACTGTGTTGATCACAATAAACTGTGGAAAATGCTTCAAGAGATGGGAGTACCAGACCACCTGACCTGCCTCTTGAGAAATCTATATGCAGGTGAGGAAGCAACAGTTAGAACTGGACATGGAACAACAGACTGGTTCCAAATAGGAGAAGGAGTACGTCAAGGCTGTATATTGTCACCCTGCTTATTTAACNGTTTCCAGACCTCATTCCAGTGCCTCCTCCTAGACTGTCATGAGCCGGCGGAAGCAACGCATTGCTGTTGACTGCTCTCCCATGATGGGGAGCCTTGCCATCCACTGGGGTTCCCATGTGGCCAATCTTTCCCCATTTTACTTCTCCAGTGGAGGCCAGAGCGGTCAGAGTTGCCATGTCCTGACTGTCCATGACCTAAGGATGTCCCAGCCTCAGACCTGCCATGATGATTATGTGACCCGCTTCCAAAGTGACTGTGGCCAACAGTTATTCCTGCCCCTAAATGACCAGAATCTATGGATCATGTGGTCCCTGAATGAATAAGATTAGATAGCTTTCCTCCAAGCTGACTGTTNGACCTGCCATGATGATTATGTGACCCGCTTCCAAAGTGACTGTGGCCAACAGTTATTCCTGCCCCTAAATGACCAGAATCTATGGATCATGTGGTCCCTGAATGAATAAGATTAGATAGCTTTCCTCCAAGCTGACTGTTTCCTACTACTGATTCAGCCCCAAATTGAACAGAGCCATCAGATGGTCCAGCCTCAAGCTGACCACTCATTGAACCAGCCCTAGACTGACCTGATGCACCAGATGACCCAGCTCTAGGCTGATCCTGTCCATTCACTGGTGTAGTTTCAGACTGACTAAGATGATGAGATGATCCATAATCAGACTGGCCATTGCTTCCAGATGATTTTGCCTCAAACTGATTGTCACCAGCAGATTTCTCAGGCCCAGGCCGACCATTTGTTGGCCTTGCCCCAGACTGGCCATTCCCTCCAGATGACCCTTTCCCAATTTGACTATACCCAGTAGATGACCTATTCCTAGTCATTAACCCTGTCCCCAGCTGATCCAAACCACGAGATTTCCCTGACTCAGGATGCTCATCCGCTGGCTGGCTCTGTTACAGGCTGACTATAGCCACTAGATAACCAAGTCCCAGAGTGTCCATTTATTGACCCTGTCCCAGGCAGACCATAATCCCTAGCAGGCCCATCCCGAGCTGGATCATTCATTAACCCTGCCACAGATTGACCCAAACCACCAGATGATTTAGCCCCAGACTAACCATAATCATTAGATGACCTGCCACTAGTCTGACCCCTCACTAAACCTGTCCCCAACTGACACCAAACCCTCAATAATTCAGACTCAGACTGACCACTCACTGACTCTGTCCTGGACTGACCATACTCTCCAGATGACCCTCTCCCAACTTGGTCACTATGTGACCCAGTCTAAGTCTGGACACTTATTAACCCTGACTCTGATTGACCAAAACTACCAGTTTTCCTTGACCCAAGTTCACCATTTATTCACCCTTTCTCAGATTGTCTAAAACCAGAACCACTAGATGGCCCAGCCATAGACTGACCATAATTGCCAGACATGGCTGCCCCAGACGCAAGACCACTTCCTCGAGGAACAGCTGCGTAACGGTCTCTGCCTGAGACGCCTGTACCACCCATGTTCTTACTGCCAGGCTGGGTGAGTAACATGTGGTCAGAGTAGCCGTGGCTCATCCTACCCTCTCGATCAGACTGTCTGGAGGGATTCCCTTCTTCGTGGCCTGAGGATCCTTGGCTGATCACAGGGCTCTGTCAGCAGAGTCTCGGCCACTCGTTTCTCTTTGACCAGGGTTATGTGTGGTGGCCTGATTTGTCACGAGCATCCTCACGGGTGGAATTGGAGTAGGTGCAGCCATTCTCACTGGGGGTGTGATCAGCAGGTTGGGGTTCTGGGGCCAGTCTGGCTGCATACTGACTTCCTTGGTCTGGGCACTGTATTCCGCAACGTCTTCAATGTCAGTGTCCTTCAGATACATGAACTTCCGGTCACACTCAGGGAAGCTTTGGTCTTGGAAGTGGGTGGCTCCTCTGCTACTTGAAGGACTCCTGATGGCTCCAGCCTGCCAGTTGCACCCACTGAGAAAGCCGGGGCTAACCACGCCATCACTGCCAAGCACCTGGCCAGGCTTGAGAAGGAGACCTCCTCTTCTACTGCCTGCTGGGACAGACACAGGGGTGAGTCCAAGACCTCCCCTTCCCCCATAGAGACGTAGGACTATGGTGCTCAGCTCAGAACCCATTCTGTGGCCACAACCAGGAACCAGGATAAGGATCACCCTCGCAAATTCAGAACAGAGATTCAACCTCTCGCTAGTTTTTTGTTTGTTTGTTTGTTTGTTTGTTTTCCCCTGCATGACGCAGCTTTGGGGATCATCAGCAATCGAACCGATGCCCTTGGCAGTGAGAGCATGGAATCCTACCAACTGAGCCACCAGGAAATTCCCTCACAAGGTATTTTTGAGCACTTGACCCAGGAGGCAATGACAGTTGAGATACAAGGTGACCACATTTGGGCCACCTATGATGGAAGCAAGAAAATACTGATACTGAGGAATAAGTGCTGTGGCCTCATAGAGTATAGCTATTTAGTGGTTGACAGCTGCCCAGATCTTAGTTTTAGGATCCTGGGAGATCCAAGGGACTTCTAAACTCTGACATCAGTGGATGACATCTCTCCCCTTTTTATAAATCAATTTTCATTTTGCTAACTACTTTGGAGGGGAGGTTGCTGTTTCTTGCAGCCAAACAATGTGCTGCGCTGTACTCAGTCGCTCCAGTCATGTCCAGCTGTTTGCAACCCTGTGGACTGTAACCTGCCAGGCTCCTCTGCCCACGGGATTCTCAGGCAAGAATACTGGAGTGGGTTGCCGTGCCCTCCTCCAGGGGATCTTCCCGACCCAGGGATTGAACTCATGTCTCCTGCACTGTTGCATTGCAGGGGGATTCTTTACCCACCAAGCCACCCAGGAAGCCCACAACCAAACAATCCCTAAAGACAAAAATTGGCACAAGAAGTGAAGTTCCAGATAAGCAGACTTCAGAGAAAACATGGACCAGGCTGTGGTCTTGAGGCACACGAGGTGCTTCCAAAGAGCCCTTCATTAAAGATTGGGAACTGCAAGCCCATGAGGTGTGGTTCCAAAGCAACTGTTAAACTTTCACTTGCAATCTCGTGGGACTTAGATCATCAGAGACTAAAGCTAGAAAGATTTACTTGGGAACTAAGTATAAGAATAGGAGATTATGGTGGAAAGGGTAAATTAGGAGTTTGGGATTAACAGATACACTCTAAATAAAATAAACAAGGACCTACTGTATAGCACAGGGAAATGTAATCAACACCTTATGATAACATACAATGAAAAAGAATCTGAAATATATATATATACATAACTGAATCACTTTGCAGTACACCTGAAACATTGTAACTCAACTATAATTTTAAAAACAAAAGAAGACTATGTGAGACAGCAGAGAGGTGATGTGTGGTTTGTATTAAATATATGATCTAGACCCCCACAGGTGATCTGAAAGGGATTAGGCACCTCTGGGGAAGGCAGTGGGCTTCCAAGTGCCTCCTGTATCACTTCGCAAATCTAAGAACCTCTAGGGAACTGACTTGGTGGCAGGTGCTAGCTTGTCCACCAGAGGTGAGTTTGTTTCTTCTAGAATCTCCTTGGAAGAACCTCCGAGAAAGGATGTGATGACTTACCTGTTTGGGAACTGGAGCCTTCAAACTGAGCGAGACTGGTACTAAGCAGGCAGCAAGGGAGGAGGAGAGCCCCCAGAAACATTCCCGCGATCGCTCTAGGCTCCTGTGGAAACGATGGTTGTTCAATAGGGCGACACTGATCTGGGATCCAGGAGCCTGGCCATCTCATCCAGTCTTCACCATCACTTTCATTTGGGCCTTAATCAAACCATCAGTTTCTCTGAGCCTCCATTTCTTTCTTTGTAAAGCTGGAACTTTTACTTGCCCTGCCTCTTGAGAGGGAAACATGACCTTAGAGAAGCACCTTTGAATGTGCAGTAAATTCTTGGGCACACGTGAATCTAGTAACAGTTGGCACTTACCAAGCTTGTTATGTGCAAGATATTGTGCTAAGGACTTTGTCTCCATCACCGTATTTCATCTTCATGAGAACCTTATAAGTTCTATTATTATGCCCCTTTTGTATGGTTGATAGTTCTATTTTATTTACTTAGTTAATAGCTAGTTCTTCCACTGAACAGACATGCACACATAATGTCTCATATTTGCCTGTTTAATGCAGGGTGGAGTAAATGAGGTGCAGAGAAGTAAAATGACTTGCTCAAGATAAAATGATTTAATCTTGATTCTAGAGACTGCCATGAGAGCTCCGCCCAAGCCAGGTAAACCGATGGGGCTCTGCCCTCGTTGCAGCTAGAGCTCCTCTCTTTCTGAGGGAACAACCTGAAGAGATGCTGGGAGCAGCTGCTGGATAATGGCCATCAGCCTGCCCACAGAGGGCGAGTGCATGCATGCAGACACGGGGCACACAGCTGGGAGATGGCAGTCAGAATTCAGAGTCTGGCAGGCTGGCCTGGAGCCCACACTGTGGCATGATGCTTCAGCTGGTCGACGTGGTTGAGGCAGCAGTCACCATTTACATTTA
>SJYV01037129.1:796848-822915 GCA_006410875.1 Neotragus pygmaeus | reverse complement strand
GGAGACTCTGCCCTGGCCTTCTGGGCTGGGGGCCAGAGTTCTCAGTCCCCACAGCACATTCTGATGAAAGCAACTGCTCTGGGGAAGTTTCCTAAAAGGAGGCAGACGGGGCAGCTCGGCCCAGCCCTACCGCTTCCCTGGTCTGGGTCTTGGCCAGCTCCTCGTCACTGACCCAGGCTCTCACTCTAAGACGCAGATCCCGGGCTCTCGGGGTTTCTGAAGAACCGAACGACGGTAATACATGTCACGTGTTCCGTACAGTTTGGCAACAGCTGACAACTGGTCTTATTACCTGTGTGCCCAAAGATTCTACAGCCTCAGTTGGGGCCACAGAGAAACGCCGCAAAGACCTCGGACAAGCCTAAGCTTCAGCCCCTTCACCTGTACAAACGGATCCTAAGAAGACACGTGCTGCAGCCTAGCGGGAGCTGGGAGGCAGCTGGTCGGTGAAATGGGGCAGACGCCGAAGGTCAGAGGATACACAGCTCCGCTCCCACGAGTTCCCAAGAGCAGCCAGACTCAGAGAGACGGAGGAGAGGGGGGTGGTTGCAGGGTCTGAGGGAGGGGACGGAGACTCAGTGTTCAAGGCGGGCAGGGTTCCGCTGAGTGAAGGAGGTGGGTGGTGGTGACGGGGGAAGATGAGGACATTCAGGAGGCGGACGGTGGTGAGGGCCGCACCGGAGTGTGATGGTATCAGTGTCACTGAAGAACGGTGGCGGGGGTGAATTTCATGTTCTGTGGATTTCAGCACCGTAAACTTCTCCTTTCGGAGGAGAGTTGGCCAAACCACCTAGTCGGCTATTGCTAGAAATGGAAATTGGGAATTCACATTTATCCTAAAAACAGACAAATCCAAAACAATGATGAAAAACCCCACCAGGCCCCTGCTCAGCAGGGGCAGGACCATCCTAAGAGAAGGGTGTGCTTGGCTTCCGCCTGCCCAGACAGCTCAGCTTCTTGGCGTCACTAACTCAGCCACCAGGCTGCCCTGCCTTTCACACAAGTGGTTTCGAAGCTCAGCATGCTGTCACGGAGTTTACCATATTTGAAAAATTCTTTGCGACATTTCCATTGTCTTCCAAGCCGCCCTCCTACATTTCTAACAAACTTGAAGTAACGTCTCATGCGGCACAGATTTCCAAAGCTCCGCGCTCTTCCTTTGTGGGGAAAATTTGGAAGAGGTTTTCTCCCCCCGCCCCGCCGGCTGCGTCTGCCCAGCCCAAGTCGACACAGCTAACTTTAACTCCAGGCTGGTACGTGGTGGCTTCCTGAACAAGCTGGCATCCCAGCGGATGAGTTGGGTCACAAAACACAAGATTTTTGGCAGGTGCCGTGCTACACTTTCAACTCAGTCAGTTGACCTGCCATGATGTATTCTGCATTGAGGCAGAAACTGCCAGAGATACAGAATGGGGAACAGCATTGCTTCATCAATACGTGAATGCTCAGGCAGTGGCTGTTCTGTGCATGGCCCAGCGGCAGGTGAGGGGAAGAAGCACCCCAAAACAAGACACACAGCTGGGAGATGACCACCTGTGTGGGGGCTGAGACGTGGATGCATGGCGTGGCCACCCCCAGGCGAGGCTGCTAGCGCTGAGTGTTAGACGCATGGCACAGGCTGTAGGTGACTTCGGGGTGAGAAAAGACTGGCGCGGAGGTGAGCTTCCACTTAGATCTGAAGCATGAGTGGCATTTGGCAGGTGAAGGGCACGGGCCCTGTGCGAGGTGGTGAGCGATACATGTGGTACTGGTGGGGGTGCTCACTATGTCCCCTCTTGTTTCAACAAAGGACGCTGAGTGAGTGCTCCAGGTACGAGGGGCCCAACGGGGAGCCGCCCGGAGGCTGCCTGACCCGCAGGGAGACGGCTTTCAAGCTCTGGCTACGAAGCTTCAGGGCTTCCCCTGAGGCTCAGATGGGAAAGCATCTGCCTGCAGTGCAGGAGACATGGGTTCGAACCCTGGGTTGGGAAGATCTCCTCGAGAAGGAAACGGCAACCCACTCCGGTGTTCTTGCCTGGAGAACCCCATGGACAGAGGGGCGTGACGGGCTACAGTCCACGGGGTCACAGAGTCACACATGACTTGGCAACTGAACAACATCAAAGAAGCCTCAACTGAAACCAGAGTTCAGGACTGGGAGCCTGAGGAAGCCCGTGAAAGGCGGGTGGGCCCTTGCTCCTGGCAGTTTCACTGCATCCAGAGGTTGTTAAACTAGCTTTTACAGCCCCCAACAACAGAGGGTTCCAGAGGTATAGCACTAGATAAAAACCACGTCACCCGTCTGAATTAGGAGCCAGCCAACCAAGGAGAGTGTGGCGGAGCTCCCCGTGAGTGTGCGTGTCCTACAACTTTTCTTTCTTTCATGAGTCCTGGAGGAAATGGGCTAACTATGTCAAAAGACTCGGTGACTCGTTAATTACAAAGGACGCGCACATTAGGAAAGAGAAATTTACATATATGTCCATGATTTACGGTTATTTTGCAAATGCTTTTGAGAAGAGACCCTCTGGGTCTAATAGTCACATCATCCCTCGACAAACAGTGAGAGGTTGAAGGCAAGAGCAACCAAACAGGGCCTCGGCTGGGAGGACAGGCTTCCTCTGGACACACACTCTAGGATGGAATACGGCAGCGAGAGCTGATTCAACACTCATCATCCGAGCAACGTGTTTCATGGGATCACAGGATCCAGCATCAGGGACCGTGGAGACTTTGTGGTCCAGAGTGGAGTGCTCGCTGCAGACCCTTGTGATGATCGCTTCTGAGGCAGCCCACCCAGGAACCCACAGCACAGGCTGAGCGGGACCTCGCCCCACGGCAAACTGGCAAGGGCTCCCTGGCTCTCCCTACTGGCCGTGTGTTCCCCCACAACAGCCCTGCTGACCCATCAGCTCACTGTCAGCAGCAAAGCAGTCTGGTGGTCTTGGTGGGGACCCCAGGACCAGTGGTGGTCACAGTGACAAAGGGTCTTGGGGGAAGTGCCCGTAATGTTTGGCACCTCTGCCTGGGAGGTTAGACATCTGTCTGTCTCTCCGCGCCATTCATTCACTCTCTCATTTGGCCAACAAATGAAATGAACATCCACTACACGGCATGTATTCTGTTGGATACTCAAAATGACCACTCCAGACGTCTACTCCCAGGAAACACATTGACACAAACTTGTCCCAGAATCTTGTATGACTTACGTGTGGAAACAAATTTTATATTTCAAACATTGACAAGACTGACGAAAGCTCTGGGCCTTGGCATCACATACCTTTTAAAAACTGAAGCCACTTTGTCAATAGCAACAGTAGCAGCGATAAGGAAAGTTGGCAGTTATAAAGCTGTGCAGCTTCTAGAACCTCACGACCACGTGACATCACTGGCCGTGACCACGGGGCAGTCCTGAGAAGTGGACACTGTCGCCTCGGCTTACAGAGCAGGGCCGGGCTGCAGAGACGGCGTGAGCGGGCGGGGGCCGGGGCTAGAGCCCCACTCCCTCCCCCTGCGTTAAACTCGGCTCGTCTTCCCCCCCAGATCCACTCTGCGGGCTGCTGACGTCCACTGCAGTCACCCCTGGCTGCTTTCCAAAGGGATATCCCACTAACAGATGAACTAGAGGATGCCTTCTGAAATGTGACTAGGACTTTATCACAAAAAGGAAAGGATTGATTTGTTAGTAAATATACAGCGGAGAAAGCGTAGGAAATACAAAGAAAGAAAGGGCAAAAGAAGAAAGAAATACACTTTAAAGGAGAGAAAGGTCTATTAAGCATAAAGTGCGAGGCCCTTGAATATTTCATTCTCTTTGCCCTGCATAACAACTATGGATTAAAAAAAAAAAAAGCTAGAATGAGGGAAAACATACGGTTGATGATGCCAAAGTCAGACCTGGAAAACACGGAACAGATATGCAGGTGGTGAGCTGAATGGATGAAGAGGTAAATCCGGTTTAGAACTTGCAGCCACGGTGAAGAAGCCTGATCAGCCCTAAGGTCCTCACTGCCCGAGGGGAGAAGAGATCGTTGGGGTTTGGAGAAGGAAATCCACCCCAGAGAAAAGCCTAGGTGGGCGCCATACACACAGCTTCAGGTGAGTAATCATCAGGATTTCTGGGCGACTTAGCATGCCTGGCTGCAAGCTCTCCTTTAATTCTCATCACAGTCCCATCGTAATGGGGATTCCACTCCCACTACTATTTTGCTGGTGAGAAAACTACAGCTCAGAGAGGTTCCACACGTCTTCCCAGATCACTCAGGTCGCAGTCGACAGTGGCGGGATCCCAGCTGCCTCCAAAGCTGTGCTTTCAGTCCTGGCTTGCTGCCTGACTTAGTGGCCAGGGTCTCAACCGTGTTGCTCTTTCAAGGCAGCCGTGGGTTTCATAAGCCTATTCCCTTGATGAAACTTCAGCGAATAGCTCTAAAATGTACTTCCAAGAAAAAGCAATTTTATCTGGGGCCGTGGAGGTGGGTCTGCTCAAGTGCACAGCATTTGTTCTGGTGGTCCGGCCGTCTCTGTTTCGTGCATAAATCTGTTGACCTCTCCAGCTCTCAATAAAACCAAAGTAATGCTCTTTGCTCCCAACTAGTCCCTCAGTTAGGAAAAATGGAAGTCATGTGAACAAAGCATGGTCAACAACTTGGAAGAAAGTACTAATAAAGTAAAAGTCAGACTCAATAAACCATATCAAAATATAATTGAGTTGTGGTTGTCCATTTTCAAACTCAAGGGGGAAAAAATGTTCCTTTCTTGATATTTTCTTACTTCAAACAAAGGGGAAAAAAAAAGACATTGAGCTTACATTTCTGGTGTACAGGAGAAAAACATATTCCATTTTCTAAGTTGAATTCTGCTCCTTGTAAACGTTTAGGTGAGACTCAGTAAGACTGCTCAGGAGTCAATTTCAAAGGCAAAGTGTCAACAAGACACCTCCATTGTGGGCTTGAGGTCCAGTTTGACACTGCCACGCCTTGATGAGATACCGTGTGGGCCAACAGCTTCCAGCTCCCTTACTTCAGACTGAGTTTTTTTTACTGGACAAAGGACTGAGTGCTGGGCACTCAGTTGGGCTGAGCTTTGGACAGATTGCTAGAACAGGTGATCAGAGAGTTAAGTCTGTCCCTTTCTCTTCCACAATCTGTTCCATGTACGACAATTAGCTCAGAATAAGATAGTACTGAGCCAAGAAGAGTCCAGAATGGTGGTGAAACATGATAAACTAAAGCTCCTACTGCAACATACTCCTAGATCTGCGAATAACACTTGAAAACATTGATAGCTGAGTAGATTATGAAAGTAAGGAGAAAAATCTCCAGGTGCAAAAAATAAAGAAAAAAACCCTGTAATAATATGTATCTACAAGTCGTGCTGCCCAGAGGAGGGAGCAGAATCAGCTACTGTAACCCAGAGTTCAGATTTTAATGTCTACCTGAGAACAGGAGATGGAGGCTTTGGTCCACATGAAGCAAGAAATTGGACTTGAAATTCCCACACAAAGCTGGAACTCTGAAGGGCTGCATCCCTGATGTGACAGTAGGCTAGGAAATGCTGCACATCGTCAAGCTGAGACGTCAGCACAAAACTGGTCCTCGGATGATGCTACCCGTAGGGTCCCTAGACTGCCTGCCAAAAGATAGTGCAGAACAGCCCTGGAGAAAATGGGGGTCTCGTGGGGTCACTTCAGGAAAGGCCCCAGTGAACATAATCTCAGTCAGGAAACACAGAGCACATTAGGAGACAGCCCAGAACATGCCAGTCACCAGACAAGACACAGAAGAATCAGCATCCCGAGAATTCCAAACACAAGAACAATCCACAAAGTGTTGCCAGTGACTAAAAGTTAAACATTCAAAAATACTTAAAGACATACAAGATATGAAAGAACATTATAAATGATAGCAGCTCTGAAAAAGACCAACATGTTAACAGAAAATGTATAGGAATAAAAATATAGCTATAACTTGAAAATGAGTGGAAGGGCTAAACAATAGACTAGATACAACCGAATGCAGAATTAAAAAACCAGGAAGATAGATGTGTGGAACTATTTAGAATGCAGTAGTGCACTTCGCTGAGCTTTGCTGGAGCAGCTGTGAGGAGACACCCCATATCCAAGGTAAGAGAAACCCAAGTAAAATGGTAGGTGTTGCGAGAGGCATCAGAAGGCAGACACACAAACCATAATCACAGAAAACTAGCCAGTCTGATCACACAGCCCACAGCCTTGTCTAACTCAGTGAAACGAAGCCATGCCCTGTGGGGCCACCCAAGACAAGAGGGCATGGCAGAGAGGTCTGACAATGAGGTCCCCTGGAGAAGGGAATGGCAAACCANGTTTGCAGGGTGACCGTCACTAATCAGATGGTCCCGTCAAGAGAGCTTCAGAGCGGAGTGACAGGGAAGTTCAAGGGCACACAAGTCGCTCTTGGGTAAGACCCTGGCTCACAGGAACCACCCGTGGGCTCTCAGAGGCTGTATTGTAGCCGGGAGCGTCTGCAGAGCTCAGACTAGACCCAGCCTACAGGGCGGCGAACTCAGGATTCTACTCGTCTCTCGAGTCACATAACGTGTTCCTGCCCCGTAATCTAACACACACCCCCCAGCCTGAACACACACCGACACACGCACACCTGCAGGTACCTCGCAGGACATCAGGCACAAGCGTGATTTCTCTTTGTAGCTCTGGGACCCATCTTTCCGCAGGATCTGAGCTTCTTTCCACATCTCCTTCACAGACTGTGACGCTTCTTTTTCAAGAAACCTTTATGGGACAGCGCGTTTACCTGTTTACAATACTATTCCCAGATCCCTTTTCCTGGTTTTCAGTACCTGCAAACACATCTTCTTCTTGGCAGACACTTAACAAGTGAGAGGCAAGCAGGGAAGAGGGAGGGGTGAAGGTTACGGAGGGTAAGAAAAGGCACTCAACCAGCTGAACAAGGCCAGACACAAAACAAAGCAAGCAAAGGAGAATCCTGCCAGACGAAAACCAAGAGGAAACTTCGTACCGGCAAAAAAAAGTCTCCAACTCTTCCAAAGGCTTCCACCAGCAAAGTTCACTGAACTTCATGCTTAGATGGTCAGGCATATAATGAGAACAAGTGAAATGTACTAAATAAAAATCAACCTGCTACAGTTTTTGAGAACTGTCATCTCTTTTCCCTACTCGGCCCTTAGAATAAGTGACTTGGTTCTTCATTAGAAGCTATGTTTAGAATCAAAGGGATGAGAGATCTGGGGAGGCGTCAATGCAGGAAAAGGGACAAAGTCAGAGATGGGTGATGATTAAAGGCCACACTGTGGGGGGCGAACAGCTGTGCTACCAGGGTTCGTGGGAAAGGAGCCCAGTCGCTCCGTGAGCATCTTGGTAACAGATCCTAGGAGGAGATTCAGGGTTCGGCAGACCTGGAGTTCCAGGCACACTTTGGGGAAAAGCTCACTCCGATGGACCCCTTCATCTTAGAACTGGAAGAGGTGGGGTTGTCTTTCCCAAGGCCACATGGACACAGAAACTTCAGAGGAACAAGATGGCAACCAAGCCTGAGTTTAGAAATGGACACAGAGGAGACGTCCCAGGGACCTGGGGACCCGGACGTCCCTGCAACCAGAGAGAGGTCAGTCCTCAAGGCCACTGTTTGGGAGGCGAAGGGCAAGGGAGGGAGGGAGTGGATGCCTTGGGGACGCCGCTGGGCGGTGGGTGTCCAAGCCTCAAGGCTTCACCTGTACGATGAGGCTGAGTACTCTGTATAGCTGTTGAGAGGATAAACACAGTTGGAAGTGGCTGAGCCAGAAGCTAGGCTTCTTGGGTGTTTAGTTTGTTGATTTGTGCAAGATCTCAAGGGCATCACGCTGAGTGAGAAGAGCCAATCATGAAAGGTCATATACTGAGTGATTCCATTCCTATAATATTCTCAAAATGACAAAATTATAGAGATGAAGAATGGCAGCAACATAGACATGAGTGGTGGCGAGGGGCAGGGTGGTGAGGGGAGGAGAGGGTTGACTATAAAGAGGACGCAGGGGAGCGGGTTCTCACGACGGCACCGTTCAGCAGGAGCCCGGGCAGTGCTCACACGGGTCTGCACACACACACCACACGTGTGCACACGCATACCCGTACCCTCTGCTCAGCTCCTCAGGGAGCCATCGTACAGTTATCTTCCAACAGAATTAAGGCATGTGCAGCACCCTGGATGGACCTAGAGTTTATCATACTAAGCGCAGTAAGTCAGGCAAAGATAGATACCATGCAATATCGCTTACAGGTAGAGTCTCAACTACGACACAAATGAGCTTATCTATGACACAGAAACAGCTCCACAGACACGAGAAGAGACTTGTGGCTGCCAGTGGGGAGGGGGTGGGGATGGACAGACTGGGACTTTGGGACGGGCAGATGCAAATTATAGATAGGCTGATAAGCAACAAGGTCCTACTGTGGAACCTAGTTCCCTATCCTATGATAAACCATAGTGGAAAACTATGAACAAGTATATATATGTGTGTGTGTGTGTATGTATGTGTACAACTGAGTCACTTTGTTATACAGCAGAAACATTGTAAGTCAACTATATCTCAATAAAAAATAAATTACAGTGATCTTTCCAACAACCGCAGAGCCCTAACTTCCTCAACGTGGGAGATTCCTGAGCTAGAGGTGAGGGTTCNATGTGTACAACTGAGTCACTTTGTTATACAGCAGAAACATTGTAAGTCAACTATATCTCAATAAAAAATAAATTACAGTGATCTTTCCAACAACCGCAGAGCCCTAACTTCCTCAACGTGGGAGATTCCTGAGCTAGAGGTGAGGGTTCTCGCCTGCGTCTTATCGCTCTCTTTTTCGGTGAGGCCATCTTTCACTGCATCTAAATCTGCATTTAAATCCAGAGTGTTTAAAACCACACTAAGCTACTGCAGAGACAGAACCGGAAGGCACACAGCCCACCCTGCTTCCCAGTGTGTTAGACTCAGATGGCTCAAGGTTGCCTGGGTTGTAGATGGTCACCTTGAGCAGGGCATAAGAACGGAGATACGCATCAGTGTCGCACACACCCACACTGTTCCCGCCGACCTCTGGGCTGATGCCCGGAGACTCTGCACCAAGGGCCAGCTCACCTGTGGCTGCGGCTGATGAACTGGCTGTTCAATGTCAGAACATGACCCCTAGGTCTCACAAGACTGTATTATATATTCTAGAGGATGAGAACAGAAAACAAAAAGCAAAACAAGTGCACAACACTCTGATGAAAGTTTTATACTTTTAGGAGTCTTGAAACTTGAAATTTTTTTTTCTAAATGCAGGGACCTGTGATGAGTATTTTGAATTTAAGTGTTGGAAAGGAATCTGTGACTAGCTTCGTGACTTGTAAGTAACTCTTCTTGCTGTTACCATATGGTGTTTCCTTTAATAAAAACATTTGCAGAAATAATGATAAAAAAATCACTTTAAGCTTTTAAAAAAGTTAGATGTTTCTGGCAATAAAAACATTCCTTGTGATTATGTAGATAACTTTGTATCTGATAAACAGGAAAGATTCTGTTCTCCTCGTCCCTTTACTTCTAAGTAAAAATGATGTGTTGCTCTGTGTCATTCATTCTGAGACAGTTTCTGAACATCTTTTATTCATCGAGCTCTCTCTAGATTTCAGGAATGTACATTCGAGGATTCTGTTCTGTTCATGTAGGATCCCATCTCCTTTGACTTTTCGCAACAGAACAACATACTCTGTATCTGCAGAGCTCACAGTCATAACTGTGTGTCAGTTCTGATGAGTTCGGCGTCATGCTGCACGAAAGCTGAGCTGGCTTCAGGGCATTCAACACATCCAGAGGCCCAAGGCGAGGGAACAAACCTAGACAGTGTGTTATAAAGCACAGACATCACGTTGCCAACAAACATCTATATATGGTCAAAGCTATGGTCTTTCCAGTAGTCATCTGCGGGTGTGAGAGCTGGACCATAGAGAAGGCTGAGTGCCAAAGGATTGATGCTTCTGAACTGTGGTGCTAGAGAAGACTCCTGAGAGTCCCTTGGACTGTAAGGAAATCAAACCAGCCCATCCTAAAGGAAGTCAATCCTGAATATTCACTGGAAGGACTGATGCTGAAGCTCCGATACTTTGGCCACCTGATGTGAAGAGCCGACACTGGAAAAGACCCTGATCCTGGAAAAGATTGAGGGCGGGAGGAGAATGGGCGACAGAGGACGAGACGGTTGGATGGCACCACTGACTCAACGGATGTGACTTTGAGCAAAGTCCGGGAGATGGTGAAGGACGGGGAAGCCTGGCGTGCTGCCGTCCATGGGGTCACAAAGAGTCAGACACGGCTGAGAGACTGAACACAACAAAGGCAGAGGAAGTCAAGGAGGCCGAGGGGCCAGGAGCCCTCTTCCTTCTGCCCCACCAGCCTTCACAAGTTATGGTCACAAGGCGGCTGCGCCAGCCCCAGGCCTCATTGCAGACAGAGGGCAGTAAAAGGCCACAGGGGCACACTGGGCAAAAAGCATCCAGAAACTTCCACTTGCTGTTACTGGTCAGAGCCGGGCTGCATGGTCACTGCTCGGCCGCGAATGAGAGAGCTGAGGATGGGGGTCAGGACAGCCAACCGGTGTCGCCCGCCACCCGAGCTGCTGCCGGGAGGGGCGGGGCTGCCTTCCTTCCGGTAGGGTCTTACTTCTGAAGTGCGTTCTACTTCTTGCTTCCTCCATGGCCTTCTAGAATCCCTGGGAGAATGCTGCTCAGTGCATATATAAGAGGCTTTGGTTGCTCCAGTTTCCTTATAAGAAGCTAGTGAATATGTGATCTTCCTTCACAAGAGCTTGATTGTATTGCTAATGAGTGGTAGCGAGGAGGTTTGATTTCATTTCCTTACATTGATTCACAGGGCAAAGTGAAAGTAGAGTGGGTTTAAATCAATGTCTTCACGCCGAGTCATCAGGCTTAGTGTGGAGGGAGGGAAGAAACAGCCCACGGACTAATGGGAATCGTATAGACAGGAACGAGAAGAGTGAGGCGGGGCACACATTACTGTATTTATACACCACAGAAATCCAGCAACGGATTGCTTTGCTGTGCATTTCACCATCACTCTTTTTTTTTTTTTGCCTCCTCTTACACTTTAATAAGGGATCTGACATAAATCCTAGGTCTTCCTAAGAATGCCTGGTGCCTGCTTTGACAAGGTTCCTACACAAGAAACAAACAAATTTTCCCGTACCATGGACTTCATTATTAATTTTACTCTATTACAGTCCATGAAGAATCAAATGCCCAAATGGCTGAGCATGAGGTGGGCAGATAAGCTCTCCTTATACCAGAAACTCTGTAAGAAGGAAGAGAAATGGTCATGTCTCCGATAGGCAGAGGGTTAGGTATGCCTACGTGCACTACCCGCTTTATTGAAACCTGAACCTGAGTTGTCGCCTCCTGACAGATCCGTACACTGTGTGGCTGTAGCTGCAAACCTACCCTACCTGGAACCTGACCGAAGTTCCCGGACCAATCCCAAGTGATACCTGGGCGGCAACAGACTCACACACAGATCTCCCTCTTTCTGCACTAACCATCACTCTCAGACAGCACTCCCCTCTGGACTGAATGATGGAAATTCTAGCAGCTTCGGCGGCTTGAATTGAATAAGAGCTGATTCTTGCTGCTTTATAATTAAGGATCTGTGCTCATCTCTGCCACAAAGATCCAAGGGTTTGTCTGCTCTCGTTGTTTAGTCGCTAAGTCACGTCTGACTCTTTGCGACCCCAGGGACTTGCAGCCTGCTAGGCCCCTCTGTCCACCGGATTTCCCAGGCAAGAATACTGGAGCGTGTTACCATTTTATACAGTAAACAAATAAACCTTGAGGCTAAATTGACAATATGTTTCTAGCTTTTGTTTCAACACAATTATCATCAGTTGGGCTTTCTGCATTTCAATATAATCCATCAATTATAAAATCCACAGGTCCAGCTGATGAGTCTTGGAGTAAGTGTGGACTGAATGTTCTACAAGCATGGTTGGCCCACGGGGTTGGTCTTTGTAGAAAGAAGTCAGTGGCTGGGGAAAACCCCGTGTTTTTGGAACAACACCCCGTCCCCACTCCTTAGGCCACAGTTGTACAAAGGTTAAAGAAAACGTGCCGTGAGTCTCCCTGCTATAACCTGAAATGGGTCAGGACTCACTGCACTTAAGACTGGAGACTGGAACCCATGTGACCGACACAGCTTCAATTTCCTCTGCTGAAACCAAATCCCATTTTCACTGGTGGGTATTCCATTCATCTCTGCTTTTTTGGTTTTTTAATTACATCGCAGAAAGTGCTACTGTAATTTCCTCCCTCAGTAACGACAGCATTATTCATCAAGAAGCTTTTAATTCTATACAGCAATTGCTGCTCTTCAAAAATCTGATTTCAATCTCTGCAGAGGCAGAAGGGTATGATTTTTTGACCTGAGGGTTAATTATCTGCAAATAAGTTAAAAATCGCACAAAACCTCATCCTGGGAAAAGGGAATCCAGGCAGGACCTTTCAGGCTCCCTGTCTCGCTGTTAGAAGGTGTGGTGTGCAGCTGGCCTGCAGGGACCCATGCCTGGAGGATCCCTTGTCTGTCCTGCCAACCTTCGCCCCACCAGTGAGGGTGGCAAGGCCTCCATCTGGGCTCATCTTCAGAGCCCAGGGTCGGCACAGAAGAGTAACTTGATAAACGTCTGCAGAAGTTACCTGGATTTAAGGGACCGTGAATGGAGGCACAGGCTTGGAAATACTCGTTTTAAAAAAAAGTGTCTAAAAAGGCCCTATTTCTGGACAAAGATAAGGAGAGAAACAGAGAGGAGACTCACTGGGGGCCGTCTGGGGACCGGTGATGGGGCTGAGGGGCCTGGTCGTTCCGCGGGAGGGAATGGGGACCCGTGGGACCCCGGCTCTCCCCTCCCCACCGGGCCTCCAGGAACGCCTGCTCCTCCCCGCAGCCTCTCAAGCTCTCTCCCCGGAGCGCGATAGTCACTATTCATTTATTTTAGTTTAGAAGCTTTTCTGAACACAAGTAGACCTGATGCTGGAACTAGGTGAGGAGTGGGCTGGAGGGAGACAAGTCCGTGATAGCTGACACCGGGGGCCGGGCACCCGCTCTCCCACAGCCCAGCAGGAACCCCTCTGACACCCAGTGCCCCTCGGGGCTGAACTCCAGGTGGTCCCTACCCTCCGAGGTACCCGGTGCTGACCAGTGACCTGTGCTGTTTACGTGGCTTCGGGTCCAACACATGAGAATGGAAGGATGCCCGTGGAGAAGCCATGCCGAGCGGACAGAGGGCACAGCGTGGGTGAGGCTGGAACCCCAGGCGCACGCGCTCCACGGGCAGACTCCGCCAGCCCGTCTCGGGAGGAGGACTGGAGCGGGGGCGCAGGACCCCGGGAGGGGGGCGGGAGCGGGGATGCTGAGGGTCTGCAGGGCCGGCCCCGCTGCCACCCAGAGGACACAGGGCACGCTGGGGCCTGGAGAAGGGCCAGGTCCCCACCACGCTAGTGAAGGCTGAGGCCCGAGAGGGACCCGGGAAGCCCATTCTCATGACTTTCAGTTATTACTGAGAAAGGACGTCTGAGAAGGCGGACACCAAACAGTGCGCCGCGGATCGAAAGCGCCCGGGCCTCGGATGGATTTCACTGCAAAGGGGCTGTGAGCTCCAGGTACACGGCACTTCCGGTTCTGCCCCCCACCTCAGCCCCGCACACGTGACCCATGAGGGCCGCGCAGGATCAAGGGCAGGGGGCGGGGACTGCAAAGCCGGGGAGGGAGGCGCAGGATGGAGGAGGGGAACACAGAGAGGGAGCCCCCGCCCCTGAGCGGTGCTCCGCCCCACAAGGGCAGCTGGCATTCTGGATTTGCTTAAATGCCCCCGGCATGGTCAGCCCGCAGGGGCAGGCGAGGGCGGTGTTCTCGGGCCACCCTGCAGGGATCCAGATCCGCTGAGCAGCTGTGTGATGCGGAGTAAATGAGTCAGCCTCGCTGGGCTTCTGTTTCCCCCTCTACCTCCGGGGGCTGCGAGATCTGAGGGAAGCTCAGATCAGACCATAAACACTGATGCAGGGACTAACTCCCCGGTGAGGGGGTCAGTTACCGGAAGCATGGGGACTGTTCGCTGAGACTGGAGAAGCGGGGCTGGGCTCCTGACCGCCGAGGCGGCCCACCCTGGTCTGACGTGCCCCCTGCCCCATCCCCGCCTGCTGGCCCGCCTGAGAAGGCACTGCCCACCCACCTTCGGCCCGGACACTCGCTCTTGTCTCTCAGCCTCTGGGATGTTGCGCTCTGGGAATCTCACCTTGTCTCTGACCTGCTGCTTCCTGGGCCCCTAGCCTCCCCGTCCCCCAAGCCCTCACCTGCTCCCACATCACCCTGGGCAGCTGAACGAGTGAAAAAGCAACATGCAGATCTAAGAGCCAAGAATGACACTCCTGTTGGAAAGGGGAGGGGGCTGCCCTGGCATGGTTGGGAGTGGGCAGTGGTTCCTACCGCAGACGCTGTGGGCTGTCACAGCCTGGCGGGAGGTGGTGTGCAATGCCCCTGGCACCGAGTGGGTGGACACCCTCCAGAGCACCAGCCGGCCCCACAGTAAAGAATGATCTGGTCCAAATGTCAGCATCCCTGAGGCTGAGAAGACTGGCTTTAGGCTGACCAAAGTCAGTCCCTTGGGAAACGGACAGGTGCTCCGAGAGGAAGAGAAGGAATGCAGTGAGTCATTTCATCCCTGGACTCTTGTGCTTTGAAAACAGCGGATGAAAACGGGGAAGCCTGGTGCTTAGAAGAGCGAGGACAGAGGCCCCTGCGGGGGACCCAGGCCCCCGCCCCCTGGAGGAAGAACTGGGCTCCGAACCCACAGGAACCCGAGCACNTTCATCCCTGGACTCTTGTGCTTTGAAAACAGCGGATGAAAACGGGGAAGCCTGGTGCTTAGAAGAGCGAGGACAGAGGCCCCTGCGGGGGACCCAGGCCCCCGCCCCCTGGAGGAAGAACTGGGCTCCGAACCCACAGGAACCCGAGCACCGCAGGAGATCCCAACACGCTCCAAGGAGAAAAAGAGTGAGCACAGACGTCAGCGTTGGAAACGCCAAGTGTCGGACGCGCGTTGCCTTTTCTGAACAACCGTCTCTGCTGAGACCGCGTCTCCCCCGCCTGCCCACCTTGGGTCCTGAGACGCCCTCGCTCGCCTCCTCGTCCACCCCTGCTCTCTGCCACATCCAGCCCAGCCCCGAGGCCAGGCTATGGGAGCCCTCCGGCCCGGGCTGGAGCTTGGTGGGCTCACAGGGGCTCAGGCAGCCTGGCGCCCTGCCCTGCCCTCGGGAGGGCCTGGGACAGCGGGGCTCTGGGGGCCCTGTGCTCACCCTCGCAGGCCATTTGCGAGAGGAAGCCAAGTCAGCACATGCCCCAGACCAAGTCCACCCCCGGCCGCACAGGCCGGCCCGTCCCCGCAGCGAGGAGACGGATGCCGCCCGGGAGCCCAGGCCTGCTTTAAGTGCCCTCTGCAGCTGAGCTGTGAGATGTAGGAGTCACTGCCGTCAGCAGCGTGAGTGGGCACTGTGGACCTGAGAGCCGTTGCGCCCACTGCCAGCTCCCTGTGGGGCTCGGGCTGGGTGCTGCCTGAGTGCTGGCACAAGCGTGCCGCCTGGTGCTACAGACTAGGGGCCCTTGAACCGCCTTCAGAAGTCAGTGGGGAGAGAGGTGGTGAGCCCAGGTGGACTCAGGGGGTTCCGCGTGGGACAGCTTCAGCACAGCAGGCTCGGAACCCCTACGAAGCTGCGGCCCTGGGTGGCGGCCAGGGGCAGCTGCAGGGAATAGAAAATCCTACCAAAAAGCATAGCTCCCAGGGGGCAAGCACCTGGCATCTCCTGGGGAAACCCAACCACAGGGAGCTCGGAACCAGGGCTTGACACCAAGCCTCGTGACCTTCCCACGGCTGGGCCTCCCCTCCGGTCCAGGGCGTGCTTTCCTATTGAAGCCACCTCTCTGCCAGCTGCGACTGTCCATGGCGCATACTGTTTTTCCTGTCACTTTACTTCAGGCAGAGAATCATGTGAGCACAGTCTCAGCTTTGCCAACAGCAAAAATTCATTTTGAAGAAGGCATCCTTTCTAGATGAGCAAAATGATTCTTCCCTCCCCGGCATGAATAAACAGTCATTGCAGCTTTAGCAAACCTCGCTTCAAAAATAGGCATGGAAGAAAAAAAAAAAGCAAGCAAACAATCCAATAAAGCCGTAGTGCTCTAAAACCCACAGTTCCCCTCCAAATGCCACGGTGTGAAAGCACCGGGTCCTTTAAGCACATCAGCAGGCGATACTAGAACATCTCCGCCTCTGACACTATTGAAACAAACCCGAATGCCTGGGCGGAACTGCAGGCCAGGCATGATTCCTCTGTTGACGTTCCTCATGAAGCCACCCCTGTGGCTGGCAACTCCTCCTACCGTTCAGGACTAACGAAGGATGCAGGCACTGCTGATGAAACATCAATGACCAGTGTGCANACCCGAATGCCTGGGCGGAACTGCAGGCCAGGCATGATTCCTCTGTTGACGTTCCTCATGAAGCCACCCCTGTGGCTGGCAACTCCTCCTACCGTTCAGGACTAACGAAGGATGCAGGCGCTGCTAATGAAACATCAATGACCAGTGTGCAAACGTCCGAGGGTCCCTTCAGCTCATCATGGCCCATGAGCCCACCGCTCACCCACCTCCCACTTCCAGTTACCCAGCATCCGTTAAGCACCCAGGGTGAGCTAAGCTCGAAGTGGGCTTTCGCCCACTGTGGGGCTCCTCGGGCACTCCATGTACCTGATGCCTTTCTCTCTGCTTGGGCAGACCGACCTTGGCCTTAAGGCGGGAAGCTCACTGAGAATCACCCTCTCTGGGCACCTCCCTGTACAACATGTCCCAGCGCTGGGGACGCAGGGCCGCAAGGGTCACACAGAAGCAGGGACGAAGCGGGCGGCTGAGCGCTTTAGCCTGTTCAGAGCCACATTCTGATCACACGGACAACTGGCCCGCCTTCACCCACGTGGAGCCGGGGACCATGGGAAAAGGATGAGGTGAGAGACGTGGGGAGGCCCCCCTTGTTCCAGACGCCCCACACTGCCTGCTGCAGACCTGGCGCAGCCCACGTCACAGAGCTGGACTCCAGAAGGTCCCCGCGTGCATTTTCTTCGCCATTACCCGAAACCCCCCGGGGAGCATCTCCGGCCTTTAGACAGGCAGTCCCTGACCTGGTCTTTATTTCATTCTGGCTGCTCAGTACTGCATCATTACCTCTGAAAAGTGATAACGAATACAAACGATGCCACAGCCACGGTGAAACAGGTACAAAGAAAACATCCTAGGGACCAGGGGGGAGAGAGTCCCTGGCAGAGGAACGGGTCTCAGCCCTGGGGGCGGCAGCCGGGAAGCTGACCCCGGGACGCTGGCTCTGTCCAGAGAAACCCACGGTGGAGAACACATCCCCGCTGCCCGCCGCTACAGAGGCAGCAGCCCCAGCGTTTAAGAGCAACTTCCTGGGTGCCAAGAGTCATGCTTCCTACTGCAGCAGTCCACCAACCAAGGTAATATGAATCCCATTTTCTAGATGGTAAAAGTGAGGCTCAAGAAGGCTGAGAGCCTGACCCAAGGCCACGCCATCTGCACGGGACGGTGGGGGACAGAGCTGGAACAGGCGTCATGTTTGTTTCACTGAGCCCATCACTGAGACAGTCTGAGGATGCGGCATGTTCAGCCCCTGTCCAGTGACTCTGGAAGCCCACTCTGCCAGGGCCGGAGTCCCCCGGGAGTGCTCTCTGCTGCTGAGAGCTGGTGCAGGAGCTGCCAAGAGCAGGGCAGGCGCTGTGTTCTGGGGCTGAAGAGAGGGCAGTGGGGACCTGGGCTTTCTTCTGACNCAGAGAGTCAGACACGACTGAGTGACTGAACTGATAACATTTAAAATTTTAACATGCATGTGTACATGTACAACCTTGGCAAGACATTTAACTTCTTTGAACTTCAGTTTTCTTAAATGTAAAGTGGGGGCACTACAGGTTTATATGGATGACATGAGGGCCATACATTTACAGCTCATGGTGCAGTGCAGGAACATATAAAATGCTCAAGAACAGCGGACTTCCACTATTCTCAACTGCTGTTTGTTTTCCCTTCATATCAGCCCTTTCAGGAGCATCTCTTCAGCATCTCCCTCAGAAACCACAGCGATAATGGACACCGAGTAGATGCTCCCAGAACCTTCCTGACTTTTCCAGATGCTTCCTCAGCTTTGTCCTTCTTACTCTGTCTGAGTATAGAAGTAGAGTGGAGAAGAGACTTGTATGATACTGTATGGTATATGTTGCTACTGCTGCTGCTAAGCCACGTCAGTCGTGTCCAACTCTGTGAGACCCCGTAGACGGCAGCCCACCAGAGTTCTGGAGGGGGTCCCATTGCCTTCTCCGATGGTATCTCTTACGTGCAATTTAAAAACAATACAAATGAACACACACGCAACACATAAACAAACCCAGGCTTCGGGGCTTCACTGATGGCTCACTTGATAAAGAACCTGCCTGCCAGTTTAGGAAATGTGGGTTCGATCCTGGGTCAGGATGATCCCCTGGAGGAGGAAATGGCACCCCACTCCAGTATTCTTGCCTGGAGAATCCCGTGGACAAGGGAGCCTGGCGGGCTACAGTCCATGGAGGTCGCAAAGGGTCGGACATGACTCAGCAACTGCACAGATGTTGTCTGATTCTCCTGGACGAGCTTGTCGTTCCAAGGGTTCTATTCTCGGTGAGTGAGGGAGTCAGTTTTCTACTTGGCTTCAAGTTACAGATGAGGATTTAGGAAGAGCAGCTGGAGATGTAAGGAAACCAATTTCAGCTACATCGGTCAACTCCATGCTGGAAGGCCGACCCCCCCACCCGATGGCCACAGACATGGGGAGAGCAAAGGAGAGAGGCCCCCAGGTGAGCCTCCGACCCTTTCCTTGGGAGGTGCCTCTGGCGTTCAGCTGTGCCCAGTCCAGAGGCGGCTGCGTCCCTCTGCTCCCGTTAACCCTGGACTCTTCACCAGCACGGCGTCTGCCCTGGATCCCGCTCCTACGGCCCTGCAAACCACCTCCTAAATCAGCAAAGGGCTCTGCCTCCTTTTCAGTCACAAAGAGCTCTGCATGAACCGAAATCAGTAAAGCTGCTATAAATATTTTATAAATGGCACTCTGGAAGCGCCGTTCAGACACACACGCACACAATGGGATTTCTACGCTCACATGTGCTCTCGGCACAGAGCGGCAGCATTTTCTTCCATTCAAGTTTGCTCCAAAACAGATTTAAAATTTTTGTTTGGTTGTACTGCTATGTATCAACTGCACAAGGCGATCAGCCAAGCAGAGACTGAAACATATGGACTCAACTGCAGGGCTTTGAAAGACATGGTAGAACAAGACAAAGGTGAGCTCTTGTGCTCTGTTCTCGGGGGCTGCCCCTCGGCTGGGCAGGAGCCGGGCCCGAACTCTGCACCCTGGGGGCGCAGGGCCAGAGAGCTGCCCTGCCTTTGCAGTGCTGACATGCTTTTAAACTCTGATCATCCCGTCCATCGCAGGAAGGGGGCCCTGGTAGTGTGCTTCTCTATGTGTGCATATATCATTTTATTTACTTATTTGATTTCTAGCCGAGCTGAGTCTTCGTTGCTGCGAGAGCTTTTTCCTAGTAGCAGAGAGTGGGGACTACTCTCTAGCTGTGGGGCTCCTTTCTCATTGCAGGGTCTTCTTTTTCTGACCATCCTGGGTTCCAGGTGTGCGGGCTTCAGTGGTCGCGGCATGTGGGCACAGTGCTTGCGGGTCCCTTGCTCTGGAGTGCAGGCGCAGGAGTCGCTTAGTTGTTTGGGGGCATGTGGGACCTTCCTGGAGCAGGCGTGGAACCCGTGTCTCCTGTACCGGCAGGCGGACTCTTTACCAATGAGCCGCCAGGGATGTCCCCTGGCATCGTGTTTTTAAAGCTGTACCAGGAGAGGTGACACAGATCTTCCCAGAGAGGCAGCGAGTGGAGGGCGAGAGGGCACCAGATTAGAGGTACAGGGTCCACACAAGGAAGGACCAAGGGTCTAGGGGACCCTGGGAGCAGCGGAGACTGGAAGCAGCAGAGGCCAGGAGCCTGCACCTATGTAGCATCTTTTAGTGTGGAGGGACCTNAGGGCGAGAGGGCACCGGATTAGAGGTACAGGGTCCACACAAGGAAGGACCAAGGGTCTAGGGGACCCTGGGAGCAGGGGAGACTGGAAGCAGCAGAGGCCAGGAGCCTGCACCTATGTAGCATCTTTTAGTGTGGAGGGACCTTCCAAGGGGAGCTCAGGGATGCAGGGTGGAATGAACATCCAGAGCGGAAACTTCTAGATCCCTGATGAAAGAGTTTCACACCCAGCTTTGCCCAGTAGACAGCACTCGACACACACCACGGGCATCCCATTAAAGCACAAAACCACTACTAATAAAAAGCTCTCGCTGGAATGCACCGCGCATTGCAACCAGCCTCATATTCACTCTTGTTATCTTCAAGTTGACATCAAGTTAACCGCTCCCTGCTTTTCATTTATCTCACTAAATGACATTTTTTCCTCATTTCTACTGCTCTTTTAGGGACGGTGCCAGAGGAAAAGAGACACCAAAGTCCTGCCAGGACCAGACGTGTCGGGTCTTGACGCCAGTGCTTAAATAAACTGTCTGTACAGAAAGAACAGCATTGTTGTCGCCAAGGGGGAGGGGGTTGGGAAGGGAAGGATTGGGAGTTTGGGATGAGCAGATGCAAATTATTATATATAAGCTGGCTAAACAACAAGGTCCTACTGAAGAGCACAGGGAACTGTAGTCAGTATCCTGGAACAAACTGTAGTGGAAAACAATATGAAAAACTGTATGCATCTGTATAAAAGAATCACTATGCCCTACGGCAGAAATAAATACAATATTGTAAATCAACCACACATCAATAAAATAATTTTTTTTAAAAATGCTGCAAAGAACCCATCATTCTGGCTCCAAGAGGGTGGTGAGATGCCTCCATTCTGCACCCTCCCCCCCAGAGGCTGCTGTGTGTGTCTGGTTCCCGGACACTGCTAGAGGTGCACGCAACTCCACGTTCACAGCCATGCTCCGTATTCACACAGAGGTGAGTGACGCTAACCCTGGCTTCCCAGGTGGCACTGGTGGTAAAGAATCTGCCCGCAGTGCAGCAGGCATGGGAGATATGGGTTCAGTCCCTGGGTCGGGAAGATCCCCTGGAGAAGGAAATGGCAACCCCCTCTAGTATTCTTGCCTGGAGAATCCCACACACAGAGGAGCCTGGAGGGCTACAGCCCATGGGGTCGCAGAGTCAGACACGACTGAGCACACGCACACACACTAACCCCAGGCCTTCCCAGAGCTGGGAACAGGCAGGCCTGAGCAGGTCACCCTGAGCCAGGTCGACCTCCCGCCCCCGACACCCCCACAGATGGCCACAGGAGGGCGGCCCACCTGTCTGCCTCAGCTACCAAGTCCCAGGGAGCCTCCTGGCCTGCGCTGCAGTCTTCTCAGGCCCTGGATCTCATTTAATGTTCATAGAAAAGGAGCAATTGTTGCTTGCTGGGCGCATAGACGTCCTGCTGAAAATGCGCACCTTGCTCAAGCAGAAGCAGGAAGTAGTGTGTGCATCCTCTTCCGAAGCCATTTGAGAAGGAACACACTTGACCCACGGGAGCGGGGACTCCACCCATGGGAGGGAGGACTCCTCCCACAGGAGCAGGGATTCTGCCCATGGGAGCAGAGACTCCGCCTATGGGAACAGAGGCCCCGCCCACAGGGAGAGTCTCCACCCACAGAAGCAGAGGCCCTGCCCATGGGCACAGAGGCCCTGCCCACAGGAATAGAGTCTCTGCCCACAGAAGCAGAGACCCCGCCTATAGGAAGTCTCCGCCCATGGGAGCAGAGGCCCCGCCCACAGGAAGTCTCCACCCACAGAAGCAGAGGCCCCGCCCACAGGAAGTCTCTGTCCACAGAAGCAGAGACCCCACCCATGGGCGCAGAGTCTCCACCCACAGGAATAGAGTCTCCACTCACGGGAGCAGAGACTCTGCCCACAGGAACAGGGACTCTGCCCACGGGAGCAGAGACTCCGCCTATGGGAGCAGAGGCCCCGCCCACAGGAAGTCTCCACCCACAGAAGCAGAGACCCCGCCCATGGGTGCAGAGGCCCTGCCCACAGGAATAGAGTCTCTGCCCACAGGCGCAGAGTCTCCACCCACAGGAATAGAGTCTCTGCCCATGGGAGCAGAGACCCCACCCACGGGGGCAGAGGCCCTGCCCACAGGAATAGAGTCTCCGCCCACAGAAGCAGAGATCCCGCCCACAGGAAGAGTCTCCGCCCATGGGCACAGAGTCTCCATCCACAGGAATAGAGTCTCCGCTCACGGGAGCAGAGACTCCGCCCACAGGAACAGGGACTCTGCCCACGGGAGCAGAGACTCCGCCCATGGGAGCAGAGGCCCCGCCCACAGGAATAGAGTCTCCGCCCATAGAAGCAGAGACCCTGCCCATGGGCACAGAGTCTCCACCCACAGGAAGAGAATCTCCGCTCACGGGAGCAGAGACTCTGCCCATGGGTGCAGAGACTCCGCCCACGGGGGCGGGGACTTCACCCACAGGAGCAGAGTCTCTGCCCGGCCTCTCACAGAGGCGGGCGTCAGTGGACCCTGCAGGTGCCTGTGTGTCTGACATCTCAATTCCTTGGGAAAGGTATCAGAGACGTGGAGGGTCTTTATTTGATAACGTGTGTGCCCCAGCACAACTGGAGTGAGAGTGGGACTCTTGACAGCAGATTACCATGGCTACTGCAGCAAAAATTTTAAAAAGATCCCTCCCATTTAGTTAACTTTTGTAACCCCAAAAGTTAAGTAAATGAAATCAAGCGCACTCTTTCCATTATCTACTCTAGATCTGACGTTCAGTAAGAAACAGAACAAAGAAGGATTCTGTCTGGGGACATCAAGTTTGAAATTCTATTAGTCTGGGAAATACTTTAAAGGTACAGTTTAGTAAATGGGAGGATTTGTATCCCCGTGACTTACAGTCATGGCATCTTCAAAAGGGAAATTCAGGCGTGGTGCTCTGTGCCCTCTCCAGTTGTGTAGAGTCCTGGTGATTGTTGGGAACGGATGAAACCTGCACTTTCTCAAAAGCACAGGGTGCATTTGGGAGTCAGAGGTCAGTCTGGCACAGGTGAGTAGAAACGGCCCTGGGAAGGTTTGGGGAGGCCCCAAAGGTGGCTGTGAAGGTCACCTGGGTTCCTGCACAGGTGCGGTTCTCAGATTCTGCTGCACGACATGGAGCTCTAAGAGTCTTGGTGCAAGATCTGCCTCCACACCTGGAAACCTAGCAATTCTTCTTTCAGTCTCTCTGGGTAATTCAAATGTGCGACCGAGCGTGAGAACCAGGGCCACAGTTAAGAGCTTTTCTAACTTTAACGTGCACACAAATCTCTCGGGATTGTGTGAAGATGTGGATTCTGATTCAGTTGGTCTGGGGTCGGGCCTCAGAGATGCATTTTAATAAGACCCAGGGATGCTGCCCCAGCCGGAGGACTGGTTTACACGGCAGAACCAGAGACAGTCGGAAACCAGCACAAATTTCTGTGTGCGGGGGTGACGTCATCAAAGCTGAGCTTTGCAAAGATGAACCAAACAGTCCTGGGCATAAGCAGACTCAAAACGGCGGCAAGGAGTTACGGGATCAGTAAGGAAGCGGCTGAGAGAGGGTCAGACAAGTCACCCCCTGTCTTACTCAGGACTGCCCCGCAGGGCCTGCTGTTCCAGGGTGCACTGGTAGAAAGCTCTACTAGGCACTCAAAGACCAAGAAAATCGAGTCTACTTTACTCTATTTAAAACATGGCCAACAAGGACCTACTCTATATAGCACAGGGAACGCGGCTCAATCATCTATAACAACCTAAAGGGGAAAAGAATTTGAAAGAAGAATAGATGCTTGTATGGGTATTGAATTATCACTTTGCCATACGCCAGGAACTAACACATCATTGTAAATCTAACTATACACCAATATAAAATAAAAATTAAACAAATAAATTGAATGCTATTGGTAATATCCCATACTTGGGGAAAAAAAACAAAGCGTCTACTTCAGTGCGTGGTCGTTCCCAGAGGCCTGAGGAACTGAAACACAGTGTGGAAGGAGTGCCAAAGTTTTGCAAGCAGACTGTGCTGCCCCGCACCCACCCCTTCCCCTCTCCTACCAGGCACGTGGGGGCAGTGCCCGCCCTCTTGCAGTGACCATGTGTCTGCAATGTGGACAGGCAGACAGGGAGACGGAGTGAGAAATACACTCCTGGTAACTGGTGTTTTCCGGATTATCTGCCAGCGCGGACTTGACCTGGCTAATCTTGACTGATAAGGGGCTTCACAGGTGGCTCAGTGGTAAAGAAGCCATCTGCCTACACAGGAGATGCAGGAGGCTTGGGTTCAATCCCTGGATTAGGAAGATCTCCTGGAGGAGGAAATGGCCACCCATTCCAGTATCCCTGCCTGACAAATCCCATGGACAGAGGAGCCTTGCGGGCTACAGTCCACAGGGTCGCAAAGAGTCGGACATGACTGAGTGACCGCACGCACGCAGTCTCGACTGATACACCGACCGATGGCCTTCCTCCCTGGGGACCAGTCCCAGGAGGCTGGTAGAGGTGATCGGAGGCTCCCGACGGCTGGTGAGCCCGCTGATGAGCTGCCCGAGCTCCAGTGAGGCTGGGAGTATGGTCCTGGTGACTCGTGTGACCCACGGGGCTTCTGGGGACGCTTCACAAGGCCCACATCTCAGAGGGGCTTGTCAGCCCTGCACGGTGGCAGGGCAGGCCCAGACACTGTTACTTGTTTCCACCTCTGCTCTCTGCTCCATCCAGACTCCTTCCAAGCCTCTTTTCCACACCCAGAGTTTTAACTAAAGAGGGTGACACAAATCTATTGTTAAGAAGGTTCAAATGATATCAGATGATTTTTTAATTTAAAAAAACATGTTGCTTTTAAGCTGAGATGTAGTTTGAGATTCTTCTCCGACCTCTCACTTCACACCCAGCCAAAGACAGTTCAGAGGCTGCCTATGTCCCTAGGCCAAGCTTTGCCCGAAATTAGGTATTTGAAGGCTGCAAATGAATGGAAATCAGGTCCTATGTGAACACAGTATGAAAATAATGACCTGAAAGCACTTCAAAGGCCAATCATTAACTTCCTGTGTATCTCATGGTTTGTCTTTGTTTATTGAAAGTCAGACCGGCTTCTCAAGTGAATAATAAGCAGTGTCCTAGGAAAATACTCAGGAAGTAGAAAGAGTACTGTGTGGGGTACTCGATAAATATTTTTAAATTCAATTAATGAATAAACAAACCCAGACTTCTCATTTGCAGGACGGACTTCGATGTCTTTTCATCTCTGCAGTTTTTGCTACATTGCTTCAGGACTCCCTCTCGCAGGAAATGTGAACCTATCTTGGCTGGAAATTGGAGTACTTTCCAAGAACGCTTTTAGTTCTTCCCTCAGACAGACACCTTTTAACTCTCTACCCATCAGTCAGCTTCCTTCACCTCTCATGAAAGTTTCAAAAAAATCTCAAAATTCATTCTAATCAGTCCTCAGTCCAGCTTTTTGTTTAGATGTAATCTTGGAATTGTTCTCTGGGTCTAAATTTATAGCCCAAGGGTTTCCCTGATGGCTCAGCAGGTGAAGAATCTGTCTGCAATGCAGGACACACAGGGTCCATCCCTGAGCTGGGAAGAGCACCTGAAGGAGGAAATGGCAACCCACTCCAGTGTTCTTGCTTGGAGAATATCATGGACAGAGGAGCCTGGCGGGCTACAGTCCATGGGGTCGAAAAAAGTCAGACACGACTGAGCACTGCATGGTACCAGTAAACAGGCCTGTGTGCATGCATGCTAAGTCACTTTCAGTTCGGTTCAGTTCAGTCGCTGAGTCGTGTCCGACTCTTTGCGACCCATGAATCGCAGCACACCAGGCCTCCCTATCCATCATCAACTCCCAGAGTTCACTCA
>SJYV01037129.1:767718-778097 GCA_006410875.1 Neotragus pygmaeus | reverse complement strand
ATTCATGGGGTCGCAGAGTCGGACACAACTGAGCGACTGAACTGAACTGAATTGAAGGGGGCGCTTCCAAGGTTGAGGGCTGACCCTCAACCCTCTCTTACCAGCCTCCAGGTTCCCCATCCCTTCCCCTCCTCCCAAGTCTACAGAGGACCGTGAGCTTCAGGAATAGAGGGAGAGGCTCTTTAAAACAAGTGCGTCTGCTGGGTCTATCAAAGAGGGTTTTTTTCTGCTAGAAAGTCATTTATGTGAACAGCGATCTTGGGAAACTGGGTTAGGCTGGGTGAGTGGAGGGGATGTCGCAGGCTGGGAGGGACATGCATTTAGAGAAGGTTTCTTTGAGAACAAGATTTTTGACACGGTTTCTCCACGTTCATTCACCTCATTGCCCCTCACGACCCTGCTCTGGTGGGGTCCCCATCTCCAGCTCTGCCCACAAGCTCGCCCTCTGCTGAGGCAGGGCCCGACCTCCAGAACCTCGCTCACCCGCCTCTCAGTTCCCTCCCTGCACATCACATCCACCTGCTTCTGCCGTCTTCACCGTCATCATCTGAACCCAGACTCACGCTGCTGCCAGGCTGAGCTGCCCGTCTGACAGGTTCCTTCGCTCAATCACTCTACACACATTTCCTGCACGCCTGCTCTGTGCCAGGAGTGACCAACAACCCTGCCCCCTGGGAACCGACACTCAAGTGGGTAAAATAAGATGTGCAAACAACCATTTCAAACATGTGCAAGGCAAAACGAGAAACGCACACACACACTCTGTTATATGAGCACGCGGGTGAAGGGAAGAAGACCTGGCTTTGGCAAGAGTCCCCAGCGGGTCTCCGTCTGGGGTGGACGCCCACTCCCCCCCGTCGCCCTCACTGAAGCCAGGTGGGTGTCCCAGAGCCGTGGGGCAAGGCCACTGCCAGCAGCAGAGACGCAGCTACCTGCAGGACCTCCCCCGCCGCGGGCGGGAGGAATTGGAGGTGGCTCGTGTCTTTGTGCAGCAGCTCTAGTGATGAGAAAGCGTTTGCGACAGAGCATCCTGAGGGCCCCGCGGCCAGAGAAGCCTGGCCAACGGAATTTTATGACGTTGATTCATCACCAGATTCTGAACAGACATTAAGGTGCACAGGGGCAAGGTAGACAGGGCGGGAAGAAAGCTTGTTGAGAGGAGCTGGGAGGAGAGGACGCAAGAAAGCTGAATACAGACGCTGCTTTCTGGTTCTCTTAAGGACTAGTCCTCTCTAACGACGTTTGTTCATTCTCAGCACTTATACCAAGTCTGTATTTAAAAAAGAAAAGAAATGCAGGACGTGTTGCTTGATAAAGGATTTGTTTTGATTCACAAAATTTTGTAAAAGTTTTACTAAGATACTACATTTTTAATGTTGTTAATTGAAAGAAAAGCAGTTTATGAAGCCAATCATGAACAATCTTAGATATGTGGGTACTTTAAATATACAAAATGCCTCTGAATTTGAGCTGGATTTTTAAAACACTCGTTTGGTCCCTTTTACAGTAAAGCAGGGCAAAGCAGACAGTTCTTTCCGACAGTAATAACCATCTCCCGGTTGTTCCAGGAATGGCCACACTCTGCGGTTTTCTCAAATGGAATTTCCTCTGTAGGTAAATATTGAGACAACACTTAAGGTGGCTCAGATCCGTCTATATTGACTTCAGGAAGCAGGGAAAGCTGGAGTTGTGATCCCCAAGGCAAAATGGGGCACACCAACACTTAAAATCGACTGTAAGGCCCTTCCCTTCCTGATATACAACACACACACAGAAGCTTCCGGTCATTAAGTCTGGGAGCATTTAATACACGAGTAAACAGAATGAGACTTTCACATTCAAAAAATGGCTCCATACAAAAATTTTCAAACCACTTTGAACCTTTTCTATATAAAATACTATTTGCAATCATTTACTGTATTATTACGAAGCACACAACTTACACTCTACCTCAGTGTAACATTATAAATGTCTTTATGGCTAAATGTTGCTCTCTGTGATACTTTTCTTAGGATGCTATTGAGAATTTAAGCAGGTCCCAAACGAGGGCACCAGAGGCATGTACAGTAAAATATGCTGTTAGTCTCATGATTTAAAAATGGAAGATTATATAAATGCATGCTTCTGAATAAGTTTCCAGTCTGATAGGTATGCTGTTGTTTATATCTAACAAATGCAAAATCCAACTGAATGCCTAAGGGCGCAATATGAGAATGGAGGAGAGAAAAAAGGAGTAAATAAAACAGATCATCAATAACAGAAATGACAGCGATCCCGTTCACCTAATGCTCCGTTCAAGTGAGTAGCTGTGATAACCAAAGCCGACGGACCTCTTCAAATACCATTAGGGGGGCTTCCTTGGTGGCCCAGTGGTTAAGAATCAGCTTTCCAATGCAGGGCATGTGGGTTTGATCCCTGGTTGGAAAACTAAGATCCCACCTGACACCAGGCAGCGAAGCCTACAGGCCCCCANGAAACTGGGTTAGGCTGGGTGAGTGGAGGGGATGTCGCAGGCTGGGAGGGACATGCATTTAGAGAAGGTTTCTTTGAGAACAAGATTTTTGACACGGTTGCTCCACGTTCATTCACCTCATTGCCCCTCACGACCCTGCTCTGGTGGGGTCCCCATCTCCAGCTCTGCCCACAAGCTCGCCCTCTGCTGAGGCAGGGCCCGACCTCCAGAACCTCGCTCACCCGCCTCTCAGTTCCCTCCCTGCACATCACATCCACCTGCTTCTGCCGTCTTCACCGTCATCATCTGAACCCAGACTCACGCTGCTGCCAGGCTGAGCTGCCCGTCTGACAGGTTCCTTCGCTCAGTCACTCTACACACATTTCCTGCACGCCTGCTCTGTGCCAGGAGTGACCAACAACCCTGCCCCCTGGGAACCGACACTCAAGTGGGTAAAATAAGATGTGCAAACAACCATTTCAAACATGTGCAAGGCAAAACGAGAAACGCACACACACACTCTGTTATATGAGCACGCGGGTGAAGGGAAGAAGACCTGGCTTTGGCAAGAGTCCCCAGCGGGTCTCCGTCTGGGGTGGACGCCCACTCCCCCCCGTCGCCCTCACTGAAGCCAGGTGGGTGTCCCAGAGCCGTGGGGCAAGGCCACTGCCAGCAGCAGAGACGCAGCTACCTGCAGGACCTCCCCCGCCGCGGGCGGGAGGAATTGGAGGTGGCTCGTGTCTTTGTGCAGCAGCTCTAGTGATGAGAAAGCGTTTGCGACAGAGCATCCTGAGGGCCCCGCGGCCAGAGAAGCCTGGCCAACGGAATTTTATGACGTTGATTCATCACCAGATTCTGAACAGACATTAAGGTGCACAGGGGCAAGGTAGACAGGGCGGGAAGAAAGCTTGTTGAGAGGAGCTGGGAGGAGAGGACGCAAGAAAGCTGAATACAGACGCTGCTTTCTGGTTCTCTTAAGGACTAGTCCTCTCTAACGACGTTTGTTCATTCTCAGCACTTATACCAAGTCTGTATTTAAAAAAGAAAAGAAATGCAGGACGTGTTGCTTGATAAAGGATTTGTTTTGATTCACAAAATTTTGTAAAAGTTTTACTAAGATACTACATTTTTAATGTTGTTAATTGAAAGAAAAGCAGTTTATGAAGCCAATCATGAACAATCTTAGATATGTGGGTACTTTAAATATACAAAATGCCTCTGAATTTGAGCTGGATTTTTAAAACACTCGTTTGGTCCCTTTTACAGTAAAGCAGGGCAAAGCAGACAGTTCTTTCCGACAGTAATAACCATCTCCCGGTTGTTCCAGGAATGGCCACACTCTGCGGTTTTCTCAAATGGAATTTCCTCTGTAGGTAAATATTGAGACAACACTTAAGGTGGCTCAGATCCGTCTATATTGACTTCAGGAAGCAGGGAAAGCTGGAGTTGTGATCCCCAAGGCAAAATGGGGCACACCAACACTTAAAATCGACTGTAAGGCCCTTCCCTTCCTGATATACAACACACACACAGAAGCTTCCGGTCATTAAGTCTGGGAGCATTTAATACACGAGTAAACAGAATGAGACTTTCACATTCAAAAAATGGCTCCATACAAAAATTTTCAAACCACTTTGAACCTTTTCTATATAAAATACTATTTGCAATCATTTACTGTATTATTACGAAGCACACAACTTACACTCTACCTCAGTGTAACATTATAAATGTCTTTATGGCTAAATGTTGCTCTCTGTGATACTTTTCTTAGGATGCTATTGAGAATTTAAGCAGGTCCCAAACGAGGGCACCAGAGGCATGTACAGTAAAATATGCTGTTAGTCTCATGATTTAAAAATGGAAGATTATATAAATGCATGCTTCTGAATAAGTTTCCAGTCTGATAGGTATGCTGTTGTTTATATCTAACAAATGCAAAATCCAACTGAATGCCTAAGGGCGCAATATGAGAATGGAGGAGAGAAAAAAGGAGTAAATAAAACAGATCATCAATAACAGAAATGACAGCGATCCCGTTCACCTAATGCTCCGTTCAAGTGAGTAGCTGTGATAACCAAAGCCGACGGACCTCTTCAAATACCATTAGGGGGGCTTCCTTGGTGGCCCAGTGGTTAAGAATCAGCTTTCCAATGCAGGGCATGTGGGTTTGATCCCTGGTTGGAAAACTAAGATCCCACCTGACACCAGGCAGCGAAGCCTACAGGCCCCCAGTGAAGAGCAGAGAGGCCAAAATAAGTCAAGAATCTCCATCAGGAGATTTCCCTTGCAGACTTAGAGGCAGTGGGTTAAACGGGCTTTTGGTTTTTTTTTGCAGCAAACTTGAATCAGGCTGTTTTGGCGTTATTATTTTTCTCTATGAGCCTAACCAAACTCATTAATAGTAGTTATCTTTAACTTGTACTTTAAATGCCTCTTTCATTCAATAAAGCAGTGAAAGTTCGCTAAGGTGGAAGAAAAAGCGTGATTTCACCACGGTTTCAAAGCAGCAGATGCCTCAGTTATGACCAAGATGGGGTTCAACATGTGCAAAAGGTGATTAAGAAGACATGTTCTGTGACAGCGTAAAGGAAGTGAGAAATTTACCTTTCTGCCTGGTATGTCAAACCAACAGAAGACATGACGAAAAGAAGGCAGCTTCTGCAGGGTGTCTATGAATTAGTCCACGCGACTTTACCTACCTGCGCCTTCTCACGCTAATCTGGTGAAGGTGAGCTCTTCTTTCAAGGTTTTCTAAGTTACTCCTTCAAAAACAGGAGCAACCTGACAACACAAATCCAAAACAAAGACGCATGGTCTAATGACTGGGTAACGCGCTTCTTACACATGCTTTATGATTTATCCTCATTCAACATGTCTCTCTGGCACCATTTGGTACCTGCGGAGTGTCAGGTAACATATTTTCTGACTAAATGGGTACTGAAGACAATACTACGCTGATACCAAAATACCCGTGCACAACTCTGTATGGCTTTCTCACCTAGCAGGTTTGCAGTGAAAAGGAGTATACTTTCTCTGTCTCCTAAAATTCTGTCACTCCTCCCTAGAGCCTCTTCCTTTAAAAAAAAATTTTAATTTTAGGTGGCACTGGGTCTTTGTTGCAGCAGAGCCTCTTCCTTTGAAGACAGCCAGGTGGATCGAGGACACGTAATAACTAAATCATTGTACAGACAGAGAGCGGGCATGATGGTGCTGCTTGCTACCTAGTACCCGTCATCCATTTGTCCGTCCGTCCATCCATCCATCCATCCATCCTCCTACCTACCCACCTACCTACGTGTGTATATACAGATGTGCTCTACTTTTTATCGACTCAATGAGTCAATAAATATGCAAGTTTATTAAACAATGTCTTCATCAAATATTGATTGATCACCTACATTGTTAGAAAACACTGCTGTGGTTCCTCATAATAGCTGGAAATCTTAGGTAAAAAATTCCACATATTAAAAGGAGTAAAAAGAGAGAGGGGCTTTGGCCCCAGCCCCGCCACTAGCTTCTTTTGGGGACTCTGGGCATTTCCTTTTGACAGCATTGAGCTCAGCTTTTTCTTTTGAATAATGAAGAAACTGAAGCACATGCTCTCTTTTAAAGAATTCCTTGGAGTACAAAATGCCACAAGTATGGAAGTATTTTATAATGCTGGAAACGGGGAAAGTAACACTTCTCCCAGAAGAACTTAGGGATACTGATCTCATTTAAGTTAAAATCATTCCAATTTGAGAAAAATGTATGTATCGTGCCTTCTAACTCCCAGTTAGAATCTGAGCCTAGGTAAAAAGAAGTCAGGCATTCCCAGAGCTCCTGTGAAGGAAACAAGCTTGGGTGGCCTGCGCGTGTCCTAAGTGCGGCAGGCCATACAGTGCGCCCGTGAAGGCATTACTTCTTGCCGCGGTTGCGGGTGCGTGGAGGGTGAGCAGCCTCTCCCAGTTGCTAGCCTACTGTCTCAGCGTGTTACCATGCCCTCCAAGGGTCAACCATCAGTGTCCTCCGTGGGCTGTGGAGGACAATTAGAACTAACATCTGAACAGCAGTTGTTGTTGCTGTTCAGGCACTGTCGTGTCCGACTCTTCGTGACCACATGGACTGCAGCACGCCAGGCCTCCCTGTCCATCGCCAACTCCCAGAGCTTGCTCAAACTCACGTCCATAGAGTCAGTGATGCCAACCAACCATCTCATTCTCTATCACCCCCTTCTTCTCCTCCCCTCCCCTTTCCCAGCATCTGTCTTCTGTCAAGGGAACATTTCTGACCAGTAAGCTTTCCTCTTAATATTTCTATCAAACACAACCTTAATAGGAGGTTAACTTTATGAGAATACCCACAAATGGAGAAAATTTGGGCTGTTACCAATATTAGGTTTAGATTCAAAGAAAATACAATTATCAACATGGAACACTTTCTCTGTCTTGTGAATTTATGACATCTACATTCCTATTTTTTTCTTTTCTTCTTTTTTTGGAAAATGATGTACTGCCTGAAAATAGTTATCTTTAAACAGACCCAAAAAAGGACATATCTTCAGGATAAATGGGTTCTAACTCAGTGCTGGAATATAACACATAATAGGTCTTTGGCTGGACCACTTTCCCACTCTTGGAAAGTCTGATTTCAACACTTTGCTTAGTATTTGGTTGACTTAAAAAAAAATCACATGACTGATTCATATAAATGATTTTAAATGAAAATAAATTAAAAAATCAATGTTAAAGGCTACCACAATCCTATGATCCAGAGACAAGCAGAATTAAGATCTTGCAGTATATACTTCTACTATTCTGGAAGGTAGATGTACATTATATATACGTATCTCCATCTGTGCCCATAGACAAAATCCATCCCATACTCCCACATATCCAGGTATCCAGAGAGCTCATGTTGGCACCCCTGTCTTTCTGTGCACATCTGTCTACAAGGCACCCTCTCTGGAAATCTCATCTCCCATAAATCTGAGTTTTTTGGCAATAGGCATCGTCGGCGTTGCAGTGAAGCCCTTCTGCTTCCTGGAGAGCACCCGAGCTCCTGATCTCTGCCCTCACTTCCCAAGAGCTGGCACAGGTCCAGCCGACGGCAGTGCAGCCGGATTCTGCACGCATGCAGGAGTACAGGGTTTCTTCCTGTCCAAGCCCCACTTTGAGAATAAACCACAGCAACTGCACTCAGTTTCCCCAGACCCTTGCACATTTCGGTGGTCTGGCCCAAACACATGCCCCCGGCAAGGCAGGACGGAACCGTGTGGGGACCCAGTCCTGAGGGCAGAAGGGGGCAGGCGGGGGCTGCGGGCAGTACAAGCTCTCCTCAAGTCCACAAACTGGCCGATCCCTCAGACACCTGCCCGATGAGCACAGGGTGTGGCTCTTGCTTCAAGGAAGCTGGCTGGGAACAAACACACGTGGTAGATTCGACGTGGGAAGTGCAGGCTGCTGCTTTCATTGGCTCTGTCTCCCCAGGTTCCTCCAGGGGAGTGTGTGTGCGGGCCAGGTCGCTCAGTCGTGTCCGGCTCTTTGAGACCCTATGGACTGTAACCCGCCAGGCTCCTCTGTCCATGCGATTCTCCAGGCACGAATACTGAAATGGGTGGCCATGCCCTTCTCCAGGGGATCTTCCCAATCCAAGAATTGAACCCACATCTTTTATGTCTCCTGCACTGGCAGGCGGATTCTTTACCACAAGTGCCACCTGGGAAGCTCTCTCTAGGGTAGGGACCACATCTATTCGATCTTTTGTCTCTCCTCAGTGGGACGCTTAGTTTGGGGCTCATGAAAGCTGCTCATGAAACTCCAATACTTTGGCCACCTGATGTGAAGAACTGACTCATCTGAAAAGACTCTGACGAGAAGGGAACGACAGAGGATGAGATGGTTGGATGGTATCACTAACTCAATGGACATGAGTTTGAGTAAACTCCAGGAGTTGGTGATGGACAGGGAGGCCTGGTGTGCTGCAGTCCATGGGGTCGCAGAGTCAGACACGACTGAGTGAGTGAACTGAACTGAAAGCTGCTGGGCACTTGGCTGGTGGCCTGGCTTGATATCAGGCTGCAGTGGTGGATGAAATACACGTCCTGTACAGCTGTGTTCTCCACAGGTCTTCAGTTATGCTAAGTACACACCTTCCCCTAACAAATAGTGAGGAACCCTGTGGGTGGGACTTTTCAGGTGGCTCGGTGGTAAAGAATCCACCTGTCAATGCAGGAGACCTGGGTGTGATCCATGGGGCGAGAAGATCCCCTGGAGAAGGAGAAGGCACCCCACTCCAGTACTCTTGCCTGGAAAATCCCATGGACGGAGGAGCCTGGTAGGCTGCAGTCCATGGGGTCACATAAAGTCGGACATGACTGAGCGACTTCACTTTCACTTCTCACTTTCATGCACTGGAGAAGGAAATGGCAACACACTCCAGTACTCTTGCCTGGGAAATCCCATGGGCAGAGAAGCCTGGTGGGCTAGAGCCCATGGGGTCACAAAACAGACACAACAGGGCAACTAAACAATTCTGTGGGTGACAGGGGGAAGGGCCACCTCATCTCATTGCTGTCATTATGGAAAAGGGTTTCTACTCCAAAGGCAAAATATGGCATTGCCAAACTCCAGGGAAGAACAGAAGGAACATGTTGTCCGTGGCAACCAGGCTTAGCCTCCATCATGAATCACTGTGGCCTCATTCTGACAGGTCCGGTTACAGCCTAGCCCCGATCACACCAAGCAGTGACTCAGCTACGAGGAGACTTCAGATGCTATTTTTGAGGAAGAAGGAGACACAGAAAGGCTTCATGATGCCTTCCTGAATTTTAACAGCCTAAACTAAATCTCCACTTTGACACTTGGGATCATTAACCTGCCCCTGAAGTTATGTAACCTCTACAGTTTACTTTTTATATCACAGTTTGTTCATTCAATCCACAAATGACTGCCATGGTGAAAATCTGGTTGAAACGGTAAAGCGGGGGTTTCCGAAGAGTCGGGGCCTAAAGGAAGCAACTTGTGGTGCAGAGGACGGAGTGCTAGCTGAACGGTCAGACACTTGGCCTCTGGAAGCTGAGTCCGGGGGTCTGAAGGGCTGTGCCCGGGAAGTCCTAGGGTGGGCATCGCGCACGGTGAGCGGGTCTGCCCTGCTGAGTGTGCACCTGCATTTGGTAAGGAAGCTGTCCTGCCCTTGGCGATCCTGTGTCCACCCCACGGACCTCAGTGCTGTATGCTCACTCCCTCTCCAGGCCCCGCTCCCCACGTTGGCTTTGCTGCTCCGTGACCACCTTGCAGCCGCCAGGAGCCCCGCTATCGGCTGCTATCAGCTCACCGACACCTCCCGGACTTCTTCCAGCTGCGCCCGCCCCTTGAGCTGTTAGAACAGTGCACGTGTGTCCCGGGTAGACACGTGACATTTCTGTGAAAACGCAAGACGGTGCTCTCCTCACGGTCAGAAGTCTGTCCTGCCGGAGTCCCTGGTCACCTACAGCAATTCTTAACTTTTGTTCTGGACACCGTTCGATGGTCCCTGAGGCCCGCAGCTGACCGCGGGGCAGTTTCTGCCGAGAGGATCCCTCGCCGTCTCTGGGGAGAAGGCGGCGGGCAGCGGGGGGACCTCTCCGGGGGTCAACTCTGCTGCAGACGGCGCTCACCCGGGGACCATCCTGCAGTGGCCAAACCGACCTCTGAAGACACACGTTCGGCTCGTTTCCAGAGCAAACCCTCTCCCAGGCTGCGAGGCCGGGGAAGACACCACTCGGGGTGTGGAGCGGAAAGGAGGACGTTCACCCCGCTACCGGGACCGTCTGACTGCGACCCTGGATGTGGGCTTCTTCCTGCAGCTGGAGGGGGGCGGTTCTGGACCCAAACCAGCACGGAGGGCACCCCCGGCCGAGCGGACGCCCCCCTCGGGCCCCTGGCGAGCCCACGGCCAGACCGTTCGC
>SJYV01037129.1:750210-767560 GCA_006410875.1 Neotragus pygmaeus | reverse complement strand
CCGTTCGCCCGCCCAGCGCCTGCGGCCCCGGGGGCGGGAGGGGCGGGGCTGCGGGGGCAGCTCTCCACCGCTCCCGGAAGCGGAAGCGCCGGCCCGGAAGCGCCGGCCCGGAGCCTCGACTGCCTTTCCGAGGAGCTCGTGGACGCGGACACTTCCACCTCCTCAGCTGCTGGCCGGCAGCGGGCCCCAAGCTAGTTAAAAGTAACCGTAATAGACATGAGGCAAATGAATTATATTTAACGCTCACCACCACCTCAGGGATTGTCTCCAGAAGGGAATAATTTTAGCTTCTGCTCCATAAGTCCCCAGCAGAGGCAGAAAGTAATTACCTCAGGATTTACCATGCGGCACTCACTGACATGAGGTATGTATTCCAGTGGGTGAACGTTCAGATTTCTTACACAGTCAGGCACGGAGAATACGGTCCTGGGTGGGCACAACAAGGCCAGGAAAAATAAAAGATGTTCCAGTCACATACAAATCTAGTGATGCCTCCTGACTTTGGGGCTTCGTTAAGAACTAGTAACAGTCATGGTGGGTCCTGATGGAACTTCACGGCATCAGGACAGGGCTTGCTGTGCAGCGTAAATCCTGAATGTCATATATCAGACAGTTGGCTTTCCCAGAGAAGAAGCTGCATGGCAACACTTGAAAAATGTGCTTTAAAAAAAATGTAATTGGGCTCTATTAAAAAGCAGAGACATCACTTTGTTGACAAAGGTCCGTATAATCAAAGTTACCGGTTTTCCAGTAGTCACGTTTGGATGTGAGAATTGGACCATAAAGAAGGCTGAGAACTGAAGAATTGATGCTAACTGTGGTGCTGGAGAAGACTCTTGAGAGTCCCTTGGACTGCAAAGCAATCAAGTCAGTCAATTCTAAAGGAAATTAACCCTGAATATTCATTGGAAGGACTGATGCTGAAGCTCCAATATTTCAGCCACTTGATGTGAAGCGCCGACTCATTGGAAAAGACCCTGATGCTGAGAAAAATTGAAGGCAAGAGGAGATGGGGTGGCAGAAGATGAGATGGTTAGATAGCATCACCAACTCAATGAACATGAATTTAAGCAAACTCCAGGAGAGAGTGAAGGACAGGGAAGCTGGGAGTGCTATAGTCCATGGGGTTGCCAAGAGTCAGACACGACTTAGCAACTAAACAACAAACTGGGCTTCAGTAACACGCATGCTGATCAGAAACCTAGCTCATCTATCTATTAAAGCAGGTGCTTATTCACTCAGCAGCATTTGTGAGCAGACAGTGTGTGTTTCTGGAAGTACCTATGAGTAGTAACAACTTGTCCGAAATGCCAGCACTCTGAAATTCTACACTTCATTTATTCTGAATACTCTCCCCATGTGCAACATGCTCATTTGGCCATTCGTGCCCCGTGTGTTCATGATGCGTCAGCTGAGGGTCCAGCATGGCAGGAATGAAGAACCTAAGACAGGGCCTCTGCGCTCCGGAAGCAGGTGAGGAGACACAGCCCTGATGCGAGGGGTGACCTTTCAGCACAACAGCAGCCGTCAGCCCTGGTCTACATTCTTCGAGGGGAGACGCCAGAACGGGACCTGATGGGTGACTGCACCACCCACCGCTGCCAAACCCCACAGGCCCTTGGCACATACGTGCTCAAGGCATCACGTCCCATGGGTGGGGGCCCGCATCCGCTGCACGCCACAGTTAACTTGGACACACGTCTCTGCTGCTTTGTGGTTTTACATCTCGCCTAGCTCCATGGAGGATTTAGAGAGGCTTACGAAAGAAACTACACTATAAAATAATGCTGGAATAGGAATAAAAATAAAGAATCTACGTGGGGGGTGGGATGCGACCAACACGTTCCTCAAGCCAGACTCACTTCTGCCCACTCCTTCCCCACCTCCTTCACAGGAACTTCAAAGGCAGACAGGAGGGCGTGGGCTTGGGGTTGCTGGGTGCTTTGCCCAGCGGGGTGCTACCCTGGCGGCCCACCCTTTCCTGTGTAGACCAGGAGCCATGACAAGCAGGAGTGACCCACAAGGCAGGATTTGAGTTGCAGTTGAAATACCATGAGAGCCAGAACAACGCGATCTGCTAGGCGCTCTGAACTGACTCCCATCCATCCATCCATCCGTCCCAGATCACTCACTTAGGAGGAAGGGAATTAACATTCTTTTTTTTTTTTTCAGTGACTGTGCTAAGTACCTTATATTTATTATTAAAACACAGTTCTGAANCTGTTTCCCCATCTATTTGCCATGAAGTGATGGGACCAGATGCCATGATCTTAGTTTTCTGAATGTTGAGTTTTAAAGCCAACTTTGTCACCCTCCTCTTTCTCTTTCATCAAGAGGCTCTTTAGTTCTTCTTTGCTTTCTACCATAAGGGTGGTATACATCTGCATACAGCTATACATCTGCATATCTGAGGTTATTGATATTTCTCCTGGCAATCTGGATTCCAGCTTGTGCTTCATCCAGTCCGATGTTTCTCATGATGTACTCTGCATGTAAGTTAAATAAGCAGGGTGGCAATATACAGCCTTGACATACTCCTTTCCCACTTTGGAACCAGTCTGTTGTTCCATGTCCAGTTCTAACTATTGCTTCTTGACCTGCATACAGATTTTACTGTGCAGTGAGCTGAACCACTAGTAAAGCATGCACCCACATGACAATGTACACCAGACACATGAACTAACATACATTATTGGACATGGGAATGCATGTTTGCGTCTTTGAAAATTCACAACTTGAAGGTTCATATGTAGCGGACTTACTGCACACCCACATGGTGCTTGCATCCCAAGGGCAGAGTTCTGATGTCCTAGACTGTGACTGAGATTCCCCGTGACTGGCATTTCACAAGCGATTACGAAGCCAGAAAAAATACATTTGACATGTGCCAAACCTTATGGAGACTTCCCAGATGGCTCAGTGGTAAAGAATCTGCCTCCCAGTGCAGGAGACACAGGAGATGAGGGTTCAGTCCATAAGTCGGGAAGATCCCCTGGAGAAGGAAATGACAAGCCAGTGCAGTATTCTTGCCTGGGAAATCCCATGGGCAGAGCAGCCTGGCTACAGTCCAATGGGTCACACAAGAGTCAGACACAACTTAGTGACTAAACGATAACAACAAACCTTATCGAACCTTGTAAAATGGAAATGTGAATTTTTTTCACTGCAATGATCATTTATTTGAGAAAAAATACCTTAAAAAAAAAGGAAAATAAAATATGATTGGTTTTTGAAGAACTTTATGGACTATCTATAGTAGCACTCTTGGTGCCATGTCATAGCTACACATTTACTGGCTTTTTTTCATGCACACAGAATCTTATCACTACAGTTAAGGGACCTTACAATTTCATTTTTTTTAAATTGAAGTATAGTTGATCTACAGTGTTAACTTCTGCTGTACAACAAAGTGATTCAGTTATACACATATAAATGTCCTTTTTGTATATTCTTTTCCCTTATGGTTTATAATAAGCTATTGATTATAGTTCCCTGTGCTATACAGTAGAACCTTGTTGTTTATCCACCCTATATACAGTAGCTTGCATCTGCTCGTCCCAAACTCCCACTCCGTCCCACCCTCACCGTCCCTCCCTCTCAGTAACTACAAGTCTTTTCTCTATGTCTGTGAGTCTGTTTCTTAGATAAGTTCGTTTGTGTTGTTTTAGGTTCCACATGTAACTGATATGGCATGTGTTTGTCTTCCCCTGACAGACTTCACTTAGTATCATAATCCCTAGTTCCATCCATGTTGCTGCAGATGGTATTATTTCATTCTTTTTTATGGCTGAGTAGTAGTCCATATAGCTTCTCTTTTGAATGACTTAAATCTTTGAGAATTATTCAAGTGCTCAAAACATTTTTCTTTACCCACCGAACTCCCAATTAAGAGAAACAATTTTTAAAAATCACCTGGATGCATACCCTCCGTGTACATGTGCACACAAATTGTCTTTTAGGGTTCTGCCTTAGAAGACTATTCATCCATAGATTAATAGCTGAATAGCCCTGGTTGATGTTAAATAACCAGACAGTGTCATCCATCTTAGCAGCATGAAAAATAAGGAAATTTGGAATAGGGTGACATAAAACAGCAGTTGAGCAGAGAGGTAGAGGCTAGAACGTAACACGTGAGTCATAACTGCAACGTGACTTCTGTCACCTGACGTATGGCTTGCTCTTTATCGCTCTTCCCCCTCTACCCACTCTTCTTAGTTACTTCTAATGGGCCTCAGATAAAAACTGGCCTGTTATTTAAAGATGCAATTCCTACTTCCACCCAGAATAACCATTAAGGATTTTTTTCCTGAGAACTTTGAATTAATGTTACTTCCTGGGAAATCATTGTTTTGAATCTGTTTATCTTCCTGGTGGTCAGAATGCAAACAGTATTACAGAAATATTTCCTTCCTTTCCAGTTTTCTTCCCTACTATCAATTTTCAACTTTAAATTGGATGCAAATCATATTAATAGAGAGGATTGATTGTCGAAAAGGGCATTTTATTTATTAGTTATGATGACATGACCTCTTAATGGTGTCTGTTACCCTGGAGGGCTGTCATTTTGTTTTCTGTTTTTTTTTCTTTGTTTGTTATTTAAAACTCTTGTATTTATACATGCCCTTGGCTAGGAGACCCCTGAGCTCCACAGTCAGAATGTGGCAAAGCCTGGAAATGGGGTGAGAATGTGAGTCTCCTCGTCCAGCTGAGCCCAGGACTCTTGGGCCAGGGTGTGAAGGAGCAGCTAATAGAAAGAAAGAAAAAGGCACAGGCCTAAGCCAGTAATGATACCTTTTTGGTATTTTCAGGTACTATTTAAGTGAATGCTAAAATCACAGAAGTATGGAAGGAGTAATATAATTGCCAAAAGTTAGAGTTGTAGCCAAGGCAACAACAGTTGCCTGTTAGCTGTTACCGTCTTCCTCTGCCTGTACTGAGGACGAGAGGCCAGCTCATCCCAGAGTCCTTGGGATCACATGCAGTGATGGCCTAAAAGTATGGTGGTGGTGCATTTTCTGGATTTTAAAGGTATTCTTTTTATTCACTGTTTACCCACAATTTTTAATTGTAGTCATAGAACTGAACTAATTGGTTTGTTGGAAGAGGTGAGAGGAAGGGAAAAATAAATAATTAGGGCAAAACTGTGGTGTTAAATGTTTTATGTCATTTTATATATTTTCGTCAGAATTACAGGTTCAAGTTAACGTTGATTAGTTTTAACAGCAGTCCTTGAAGTTTAATGTCAGCATTGGGCTGTCAATTTGCTGCACCTATCTGAAGGAGATCCTACCAGTCCATTCTGAAGGAGATCAGCCCTGGGACTTCTTTGGAAGGAATGATGCTAAAGCTGAAACTCCAGTACTTTGGCTACCTCATGCGAAGAGTTGACTCATTGGAAAAGACCTTGATGCTGGGAGGGATTTGGGGCAGGAGGAGAAGGGGCTAACAGAGGATGAGATGGCTGGATGGCATCACGGACTCGATGGACGTGAATCTGAGTGAACTCTGGGAGTTGGTGATGAACAGGGAGGCCTGGCGTGCTGTGTTTCATGGGGTCGCAAAGAGTCAGGCACAACTGAGCGACTGAACTGAACTGATTTATACTTTGGTCTTTCTCCAGTCATTAAGAGCTGGCCAGCCACTCCTTTTTGCCCTTCAATCATTAGCCAGGCAGGCGGGAGTTATCTGCAATGCCTTTTAAAAGAATTGTGACCGGTAAAACACTTTACAAAGCTTTTGAAAAACAAAGATCCTCAAGTAAATTGGGTCTTTCTGTACTATTCAATTCCTGATATTAGAGTTCTTCGAATCCCAAAGCACGGGTTTTTTAGGCTACAGGAACAAATAAACTTATTTCTCATTGGCAAAAATGTGCTAATTGTAATGGTTCCTATTTTGATTAATAAAGATGTGTTTGAGCCTAGTTATAATAATTTAAAATTTATGGTCCAAAATGGCAATTACATTTTCACCAACCAATAGATGTGTATCTCTATTAGGATCAGGGAATGCAGTCAGCTCCCCAAGCACTGACCCTTTCTGCAGCGGTGGTTTGACAAAGACCGACCCTGGAGATTCTGTAGCCCAGAGGCCACATGTCCTGAGCGGGTACTTTATCCCTTTACAGCAGCTGAAAAACCACCACATGGAGCATCACACGGAGGCCTGAATCTAGTCTTGCTCCTTCCACTAAGACACCCTAACTATTGCACCCCGGGGAAGCAAACATCAAGGTTTCAGTCATTCATTGGCATACTGCTCCATAAAGCGCCACCTCCATTGTGCTGGGCCAGGCACGTGGGCAGGCATGTGTGCCTGCTTCACATCTCTGGGCTGGGAAGTTGCTAGAAAAAGCAGAGTCAGTGGCTGCTATCTCCAGAGTCTAAGGTTTCTAAGAAAGAATGTTTGACAGGACAACATATTTTCTGTCTCATTGGTTTCCAGTATGTATTTTTTAATGCATACATTATTCTAAATCAGACAAGGGCATTTTCNAAAAAGCAAAAACAAAGAGCCACTAGTCTCTCCACACCCCCCCCCCAAAGTTATGTTGCTTTTTAGTAAGAAACGCATATTCTAAGCCAGCTGGGGAATTGCTGGACCGTTTGTGTAGCACACCGTTGCTAGCACAGGGCACTGCACCCTGTGGTCACAGGAAGCACCCAGGACTGAGCACTCAGTTCAGCTCAGGGAGTCAGTGAACTCCAGAGCTTTTTCCAGGACAGCTCCCCAGGCCTTCTGTGGCGACAAATGCCCCCTCCTCCCATGGGCCCAGACACGCCCCTCCACCCTGGGCCTCTTCAGCCCAATGCCGCCCCAGCCCCAGCCATCTCCTCTCCCAGTCCCCCTGACTCTGCCACATCACCAGCTCCCTCCACTGAGAAGAGTGGAATGCCACGGAATGAAGGCGGAGGCCAAGACGTCCCCTAGCAGTGGGTCTGCAACTAGCCTGTCCTGCGTTTGAGTAATGCCAGGGTCTGTTTCGTGAAAGCATTAGATAGCCATCTGAGACAGGTAAACCTCAAAGGAGATCATTAAAAGGAAGAGACACAATCTCCACCAGCTTTCCAAATGGCGAAATGCATTTTTCAGCCCCTTATGCTCCAGAAAGTGTGTGGAATGCACTTCTCTCTCCCAGGTCTCTGAGATGCCTGCCGTGTTCTGTGCTTCTGGCTCAGACACCCTGATGTGAGGGGAAAATGGATACGATGGAATCGGAACTTGCAGTCTTATCATCGAGTGGATAGAAGCCACCTTGGGCATACATGCCCACCCCTGTATCTCCCTGACTCCTCATCTCAAATCTCTCAGACGTGTGTGAGGACTAAGTCTCCAGGAAATCCTTTCTGCTTTGAAGACAAGCTGTGTTATGTCCTGCCCACCAAGTCTGCCCAGTCAGCACCCTCTGGACCTTCTCTTTGCTGGGTCCCGGGGGCCTCACGCATCGTGGGGTGCTGCCAGCCCCCAACCCACCCCTAGAGAGGGCCGAAGGGACCACCGCTCCGTATTCACCCACTACATCTCTCCCATCACCCTGCGATGGTGTCCAAGATGGGCTGCCGGTCAGCATCGTGGCCAGCGGAGCCTTGGGCAAGCATCTGCAGGGCCACAGTCTCTGACCACCTGGAGCTTACTTTTTTCGAGTGGGAAAGGATGACAAGAAATCCTGTCTTAACCAACAGTTAAGATGTCTTTGAAATGATGTGAGAGAAGGCGGAGACCAACGTGGCATGGCATTGGACCAGGTCCTGCCCTGCAGCTCTCGAGGAAAGATGTGTCCAGCCCCATGGTTCACCCTCAGGCCACTTGCTCCATCACAAACAGCCCCCATCGCTGGAGGCTCTCCGAATGTAGCTGAAATCAACCTTTTATAACTCTCGCAACAGCCTCAGTGCTGTCTGTGAACAGGCATACATACTCCCTTTTCATCATGAACCGTCTCTAAACAACATAAAGACAGCTAAAAGCCAGCAGCGTCATGTGTGGAAGGACACAGGAAGCTGCAGGGGCACCGGCACGGTCAGGCCGATACGGCAGCACCTCTGTGAGAGCAGCTAAAGGGCCGTGAGGACGAGACCTTGCCAACCTCTTCCCCGTCCACTTGCCCTTGAACTACCAGGGGACAGGCCAATAGGAATCTCCAGATCAGTTACAAACTTCAACGAGCGTGTGCGCAGTAAGTGGCTGCTTGGAGGAAGGTCCCACGTTAGTGCTAACGGTACAGACTGAGGTTCCCACCCCTGGCATCTCGTGTCCAGTGAGAGAAGCAGATGCGTCTAGGACGAAACATAACACAGCATCCATTTCAAAGAGCTCTGTGCTTGGACTTGTGGGTTACTCGGTGCTTTAGTGGCGCTAGTGGTAAAGAACCTGCCTGCCAGTGCAGGAGCCGTAAGGGACATGGGTTCGATCTCTGGGTCGGGAAGATCCCCCTGGAGAAGGAAATGGCAACCCTGCTCCAGTATTCTTGCCTGGACTGAGGAGCCTGGTGGGCTTGCAGTCTGTGGGGTCTCAAAGAGTCAGACACAACTGAAGTGACTCGGCTCTTGTGCTTTTGAGATGGTGGTTTTTATGTCTTGATTATTAATTGAAAACAGAAGTGGAGGAAATGCAGGGAAGTGTTTGGGATGTGGACACACCAGGCGAGTCACTGGAGCAAGAGCCTGGAGGAACCTGCAGACTGGTAAAGGCCCGAGTCCACGGCCCAGGCCCGGGGGTCGGCTCCGGCGGGGGAGGAAGCCCTTGGATCCCTCAGCACAAGGCTGGCGGCCTCAAGGGCCAGGCCAGCAGAGGACACCTTCTCGGAGGCACTGAATTGACGGACTGGCGGGGATTGGTCCAGTGGGCTCCCAGCCACTCAGTCTTTGATTTCCAGCCCTTTCTCTCCTCTTGCTGAGCAGGAGAGTTCCTATTTGCAGCATAAAATTAGCATAGAGATGAAATCGTTTCAGGGGACACAGACTGAACTGACACAGGAGACGTTACATTTTTCATTCCTCAAATGAAAAAGTTTTTCTTTTTCTTTAAAGCCCAAGACTGCAGCTTAATTTGTGTTCAGACGCTGCCTTGCAGTGCTGAGCGAGGCTGAAGGAGGCGGGGGAAGCCGGCAGTAGGGGTCTACCCTGGACCCCACAAGGCCCTGCCCGGGCGGCGTGGACGGTCCAATGCAGACACGCCGGCAGCCTGAGGGTGAACTGCAGTGCTGGACACATCTTTCCTCGAGAGCTGCAGGGCAGGACCTGGTCCACCGCCACCCCACGTTGGTCTCCAGCTTCCCTCACATCATTTCAAAGGCGTCTTGACTGTTGGTTAAGACAGGATTTCGTGTCATCCTTTCCCACTCGAAAAAAAGATTCTGAGTAGCTAGGCTGGGACGGAAGCCAGCCCCACCCCTTCTTCCATACCAGCTCTGGTCTTTTTTTAGGATTTCTCACATCCCTCCTCTCTGCTCTCCTAAGCGCTCGCATTCTCTCCGTTTTTTTCTTTAGTGGATTGCTCCTGATCTCATCAGAAAACATTCTCTGAGTCATTAACAATACAAGACGGTAAAGAAGCTGTCCACCGGTGGCCCCAAAGGCAACCCCTCTTCAGTGTCAGCATCAAGGCCCTTCAATTAGGAGAGACAGCGGCCCGGAATAACACCAGGTCTCTGCAGCAAACGAGTCCATCCAGACTTGGGAGGAACGTTTTCTTAAAAGTTCAATCATCTGATTCCTCTGTTGAAAAGGGCTGAAAAAGAATGCTTTTATCTGTACCAAGCTGAAAGAAGACACACCCTTGTATTCAAGAACCCCACCCTCTAGGGGAGAGGAGGTTGTTTTTTATTTTTGAAGTGAACTTTTTTTTTAAAATTTATTGAATTTATTACAATATCACTTCTGCTTTATGTTTTTGGGTTTTTGGCCATAAGGCATGTGGGATCTTATCCCCCTGACCAGGAATTGAACTTGAGCCCTCTACGGTGTCGGCGGGGGGTGAGGTCTTAACCACTGGGCCACCAGGGAAGTCCCAAGGGGGCTGTTTTCAATGCAAAGGGAGCAAGTATTGCTTATTACTAATATGGGAGAAGAGAAATCAACATTCATACCATATACAATCTTACTACCGTGGATTAATATTTAGACATTGTGAAAAACTCTACAATCACCTACTTTTTGAGGTGCATGTGATTAGCACCGAGTGTCTGCTGAATGAACTGACAGTGGAGGCAGCAGACGATCCCAGCCTTCTGAGTGCCCAGTGTAGGAGGGAACACCATCTAATCGCAGCTAGAATCTGCTAAGTGCTGACCCTGTGCCAGGCACTGTTCTAAGAGCTCTGTGAGAATTAATTCTTTTAATCCTTATAATAATCACGTAAGATGGGCAGGATTAGGTCTGTTTTATAGAGAAGTAATCTGGGGTGCAGGGAAGTTATAATCTGCCCAAGGTCATATGTGGCAGCAAAGGGGAGGTCCTTCTCATTCCAAGCTGGGCAGCCTGACCCAAGAATCTCCCTCTTGACCACAATACATGCCAATTACACCTCGCTAGCTTCACACAGACGGAGAAGGCAATGGCAGCCCACTCCAGTGCTCTTGCCTGGAAAATCCCATGGACGGAGGAGCCTGGTGGACTGCAGTCCATGGGGTCGCTGAGGGTCAGACACGACTTTGCAACTTCACTTTCACTTTTCACTTTCTTGCACTGGAGAAGGAGATGGCAACCCACTCCAGTGTTCTTGCTCGGAGAATCCCAGGGATGGGGGAGCCTGGTGGGCTGCCGTCTATGGGGTCGCACAGAGTCGGACCTGACTGAAGTGACTTAGCAGCAGCAGCAGCTTCTCACGGAAGGACCTGAAAAATGACTACTTGGCATTGCTTACTCGGGCGATCATAATTTTGATTAATAACTTGAAGGAGAATTGTGTCTGAACCACTGGACCGCCAGGGAAGTCCTTGTCTTTTACACATTTGAATTAATCCAGAGATACTTCTCCAAGACTTAGTTCAAATGGTAAATGCCATAAACGGGTGGGCAGACCTCTCTGCTCCATCCTGGGGGAGCCCGGGAGGCTCCTTCTAGACACGAGAGGCCACGTGCAGCTGCGGGAGCTGGCGGTCTGGGTAAGAACCCCGACACTGCCGTCAGCTGAGCTTAACACACAGCACAGAGGCGTTAGGAGGATGATTGTCATCTTTCATAAATTACATTCTGCTGTTCACAGGGAAGGCCCTGCAAAACTCTAGTAATAATATGCATAGAGAACAGCGGTAATAACATTGTAAGCAACGCATCGTAAGGACAAGGACAGCACAGCACATGAAAAATACAAGCGGTAAGAAAAGAACCGCCAGAGAAGAGAAGACGGGAAACAGTCATGAGTTTAAAGCCTGTTGAGGCACAGAGTAACGCACGTAAGAAGTCAACAAAAATCCCAGTGGCCTGGTCTCACGGCAGAGATAAACCCACGCAGGAAAAGAAGAGCAAAACAAACAGAAAACCACCTCTCCTTTCCTTTTTCTTTCAACGTAAAATCTCTTTTCTCGCAGTTGAACATACTGATGCCTCGAGGGCTTGGCAGCAGGTTTCCTGGGGAAGGAAGCAGGCTGCGATGCGCCAGCACCGGGATCCCACGAAGGACCTGTGCCCGAGCCCAGCTCCCAGGCGTCCCCCTCGCAGGACAACCTGTGCAGCTGCCCGCTCCCACCTCCACGGTTTCAGACGCTCCCCCGTGTCCTCAGCCCACCCTGACCCGACCTACTCATCACTCATCTCGGGAGGGTCCTCCCACCTGCGTCACAGAGCAGCTGCTCACTCGTGTATACACACACACACACATGCACACACACACGCATGCATGCATGCACACACATGCGTGTGCATGCACATGCAGACACACACACACACAAGTTGACATTCCACTCCCCACGTCTCCTGTGAGATTTAGACTTTTCCGGCTCCCTCAAGCCTGTGCAGCACGCTGACCTCATCATCTCAGGTGAATCTCAAGGTCAGTGCGCCCAAACCCCAGCTTCGGCCAGTCCTGTCCTTTCACATAGTGGTACACACGGTACCGTCCTCCATAACCTTAGACTCAATCAAGGGGCAGGTTCTGGAGATTTTGGTTCTATTAATCTTGGGATGTTCACGTCCCTCATTCCCTCGGCCACAAGCTCGGTTCCCAGCTACAGCAGCCACCTCCTCCAGCCCCGGGGTGCCTCCTGCTCCTGGCCTGGGGTCCCTCCTCCTCCCAATCCTCCCTCTGCAGGGCAGCCTGGGTACCTCCTTCTGAACACCATAACCAGTCACCTAGCAAGTTTTGCTTGCTTAACATGCTTCGGGAGTTCCTGCTGCTCTCGGACGTGGCGAGGCCCGGCGTGGTCTGGGCTCCCCACCTCCCCAGCCTCGTTGCCATGTCCCCCCCGGTCCAGCCACACAGCCACCCCAGGGCCCTGTGTCCCTGCCAGAGCCTCGCTGGTGCTGCCTCAGCTCTGCATGGCCTCCTGCTCCTCCTGCCCCTCGACTCCAGTGCTCAGCTGTGCTTCAAGCACCATGTTCTAACACTTCTCCCAGCTGTCATGTCACATTCATACATGTGATTATTTGATTAAAGTCAGCTTCTCCAGCTGGTCTGGACCATAAGCTCTTAGAGCACATCAGCCAGGTCTGTCTGCTTCCCACGGTCTCTTCAGCATGTGCGCACAGTAGGCATTCAACTGAACCAGCAGACGAATGAATGAACTAGAAGTGCAGAGGGCGGCCGACCGAGCAGCAGCCAGGGCCGGGCTGCAGAGGGCACGCTCTCTCTAGACGGGTCCTCTCGGTTCTGAGCACAGGACAGGTCCACCAGCCCGCCCGCCTCCAGAACCACTCATTCCAGACATGCCTCAACCGAGGAGGAAGAAAGGGAAGGAGAGGCAGCAAGCCCAACAGGGTTTCCAGCCGAGTGTAAGGTGTAACTGCCCCCGAGAAGGAACATTTGAAAGTTTGATCGGTGAACCAGCGCACGGCACACCTGTGAACACCTTGGGAGGATTCGGCAGGGCTGAAGTGGTGTCTTCGATGCACTGTGTCGTTTTTAGTCACATCACAGGTCCTTAGACACATTTCTGTTCTCGGTTCTTCACATGCCTGTCTCCTTCAACTAGACGATAAATCACTTGAAGGCAAGGACCTGATTCTCTCCCTCGGGCATGTGGCACCAAAGAAAGGCTGGTGCCCAGCACAGCTCAGGCACCAGGAGTGTTCTTTGACGAATGACTCACAGAAGAAGAAATGATTGGATAAGTGGAAAGACAGGCCTCGAGAACAAAGCTGCCTACTCGACAACTGCATCGAGGGACTGAAAGAGCATCTACTGGATAGCCGCATAACCCCGACCCGACAGCTCAGTTCTGTAGTTACCTGTTTACCTGACCATCACCTCTCTAGGCTGTGCGCTCCCCGAGGATGGCAGGGCTGTTAGCCTTCGTGCTGAGTGGACGTGATTTTATATGTCTTTGTGCTGAGTGGCTGTAAGTGATCACAACCCCTTTGATTTAGTTACTAAATGAATCCAAGTTCAATCCCAGCTCTTGGACCAACTATCAGGGTTAGTACTGGCTGGAAAAGCCTTGCCTTTAGGGCTCTAAGGCCTTAAGGGTAAAATGCTACAGTAGGATGACATGATCGGTCTACCTTGAGCATCTGATGACTCTGGTATCAACTGTCCGAACAAGTGGAGAAGGCAGGGACAGCTTGGGCCTAAGCAAAAGTACTGATCACAGTGAATCACAAGCTACTTTAGAAATCTTGCCCACTGCTAATCCTAGCAGGCACTGCTCTCAAGGATCAGGGTAAAGGAACTGTAGCCTAATACGGGCAATCTGCATGGAAGTCTCCCAATATATTGCAAACCATTATCAGGAACAATTATAAAACAGGGGTGAGCATCGGAGCCAAGTAACTTGGCAGCTCAGGGTGCAGTAATTCAAATAAAAAATATCCCCGATCTGAAGTTGGATGTGAACATATATAAAATATTGATATAATCAGCATCTCTGAGAAGGATGAGTAAGCAACGTGACATGAATTTAAAATTATCTAATAACCTGGTTTTATCTTAGGGGAGGAAATGTTTGATTTCTCCCGAAACGCATCTCTTGAAAATCTGTGGCAGAAATTCCAGTCATGTATTTGGCTAACAATGTATCTATCTCAATCTGGAAAAACTGAGTTCTTTAATGCAAAATTCTTGGCAACTTCCATCCAGTTTATACAATGTAAATGCCACCTTGGCTCTGACAACAAAACATGTACTAAGCACTTGTCAAAGAAGCAAGTGTACAGAACCACTGCGGTGAGATGCAGTTAAATGTCTCAGCTTTTTTGGTTTTTAATTACTGGGGACAAAAATCTTTCAAAAATGCATTAGAGCTTCCAGTCCCTGCAGAGTAAGAACTTAGCAACAGCAAGAACCACCCATGTGTGCGTGCGTGCTAAGTCGCTGCAGTCATGTCTGACTCTTTGCCACCCCGTGGACTGTGGCCCGCCAGGCTCCTCTGTCCATGGGCTTCTCCAGGCAAGAATCCCGGAGTGGGCTGCCACTTCTTATGTCTCCTGCATTGGCAGGCGGGTTCTTTACCACTAGCACCGCTGGGGGAGCCCAGCCACCCTTGTTTACTGAGTGCTTATTTTGTGCCAGGCAGCCTCCTAAGTGCTTCCATGTGTTAATCTACGTGACCGTCACAATAGCGCTGAGGCAGGCACGGTTGACATTCATTCCTCACCTCTCAGGTACAGTCACTGATGCACAGATATTCCTGGGGTACCACGGCTCCTAAGTGGTGACACGCAGATCTGAACTCAAGCAGCCTGCCTCCAAACCCATTCTCTTAACCACAACTTGACACTACGCCTGTTAAGCTACTGACCATAATGTAAACTTTTACTGAAGACCGACAGCTATATACAATTGTGAACATCAAATTTTGAAAATAGCCACACTTGCTTTCAGTATTCTCCAGTTTTAAAAAAGGTTAATGCGGTTCAGGCTTCACGCTGCTGAAAGTGTGTGAATACAAATACACCCAAGTCCCTCTGCAGCCAGAACCTCACTTCCAAGGGCCAAGGACTCTCAAAACAGCACAACTCCAGGGCCAGCTCTACTGAAGCCACTTATCCGATCTTCATGGTGAAAAGCTCCGGGTCCCAGGGAGCTTCTTCAGGAGGATTTAAAGGATTCCCACATCCGATCTCCTGTGCCATTGCCTCTTCTGAGCTTGACTGGGAGACCTCATCAGTGCAGCCAAGTGGAAACAGCCTTTCACGGCCCCAGGCGACCCTGCACTTGTGTGCGGCCAGGGGACCTAAGCTCTGGGCCCTCCTTTAGACAAAGGCTCTCATCTCAAAAGATGCAGGCATCAGTTCTTCAACTGACCCATCAACATGCACACTCTGACATTAGGCTCCCCTGGTGGCTCAGGCGGTAAAGAATCCACCTGCAATTCAGAAGACTCAGTTTCATCCCTGGGTTGGGAAGGTCCCCTGGAGAAGGACATGGCAACCCACTCTAATATTCCTGGAGAATCCCATGGACAGAGGAGCCTGGTGGACTACAGTTCATGGGGTCGCAAAGAGCTGGACACAACTGAACCAACTGAGATGTACGTGGATACACACAGATGCATGCCGAGACTGACTAATTAGCAGGCCTTCCCTGTCTCTGAAGCAAGCAGAGACAAAAATACAGTGCGTGTTCAGTGAGTGGCATATGGCCTGCTTTATAAATATACACATTTCGTCTCTCTCCTGCACACACACAAAAACCCAAACTCCACCTCTCAGGGTGGGGGCCTCTTGCCTCAGGTTTAAGGGCCCCAACAGAACCTGTTAGGACCTCTGGGGCCACCATCTCCTTGCGGATTGGGGGAAGCTGGTCTGTTTCCACCAATCAGGAAGCACCCTGGACACTAGATCCTCACATGCAGCGTGGTGCTTTTAACACCCTTCCCACCAAGGCCGGAGGTTTCCTATGACCGTGCCAGCTGCACCCTGGGCCCAGACAACACTGGCTCAGTCCAGGTGCCCCACGAGGCCCGAAGGCGTTAACAAGCACAGATCAGAGGCCTCTGGCCACAGCGCCCCCCACTGTCCTCTTCTTTGCTGGACGTCAGTGACAGACAATGAAAGGGCTGATGGGTGGCTGGACGACTTTGAGGAAAGCAGTCAGTCAACACGGCCATGCAGTGACTTTTGTACATGAGGGGAGACTTGAAAGAAAAAGGAAAACTAACACAGACAGCATATTCAAAAGCAGAAACATCATTTTGCCAAAAAAGTCTAGTCAAGGCTATGGTTTTTCCTGTGGCCATGTATGGATATGAGAGTTGGACTGTGAAGAAACATGAGTGCCGAATAATTGATGCTTTTGAACTGTGGTGTTGGAGAAGACTCTTGAGAGTCCCTTGGACTGCAAGGAGATCAAACCAGTCCATTCTGAAGGAAATCAGTCCTGGGTGTTCTTTGGAAGGATTGATGCTGAAGCTGAAACTCCAATACTGTGGCCACCTGATGTGAAGAGCTGACTCAATGGAAAAGACTCTGATGCTGGGAGGGACTGGGGGCAGGAGGAGAAGGGGACGACAGAGGATGAGATGGCTGGATGGCATCACGGACTTGATGGACATGAGTTTGCGTGAACTCTGGAAGTTGGTGATGGACAGGGAGGCCTGGCGTGCTGCGATTCAAGGGGTCTCAAAGAGTTGGACATGACTGAGTGACTGAACTTTACTGAACACTTACTGAATTCCTAGGAAGAGGGAACTATTTTATAACAGTCTTGCAGATCTTCCTTTCTGAAATTTGGTTATTTTTATCTGCACATATTTGAAGAGTCAAATAATTCTGCAGGCTTGCTGTGAAAGGCAGCAGCCCCCAGCTCAGTTCCCGGTGGGCTCCTGGAGTCTCCAGCTCTCAGGCTTGATCAGCTCCCAAATTTACATTGTCGATGTGTCCCCCACCCTCACCCCATTCACCTGGTCCTTGATTAATTTATGCTTCAAAAAAAAAAAAAACCAAACCCCCAAACCCCCAAACTCTTCACTGTTACTGCCAGAACATCCTGAGAGGTAACCAAGGCTCATTCTTGTGTTCAATCTGCCACCTTTAATCAAAAGCCTACTAACTTTATTTCTTACGAAAGGTGACCGATGCACCAGGAGAGGGTGAGTCATATGTCGGAGGCCACGGACCAAGAAAGAAAAGGATGAGAACCCAACCTCAGGTCTGCCTGACCCTGAGGCCCCGGCCTCTGCAGGAGAACTCACCACACCCCCGAGGGCCACGGGGCCCCGGTGCTGGACAACCATCCCCTGAAATTGGCAGCAGCA
>SJYV01037129.1:736747-750147 GCA_006410875.1 Neotragus pygmaeus | reverse complement strand
ACTGCAAGGAGATCCAACCAGTCCATTCTAAAGGAAATCAGTCCTGGGTGTTCTTTGGAAGGATTGATGCTGAAGCTGAAACTCCAATACTGTGGCCACCTGATGTGAAGAGCTGACTCAATGGAAAAGACTCTGATGCTGGGAGGGACTGGGGGCAGGAGGAGAAGGGGACGACAGAGGATGAGATGGCTGGATGGCATCACGGACTTGATGGACATGAGTTTGCGTGAACTCTGGAAGTTGGTGATGGACAGGGAGGCCTGGCGTGCTGCGATTCAAGGGGTCTCAAAGAGTTGGACATGACTGAGTGACTGAACTTTACTGAACACTTACTGAATTCCTAGGAAGAGGGAACTATTTTATAACAGTCTTGCAGATCTTCCTTTCTGAAATTTGGTTATTTTTATCTGCACATATTTGAAGAGTCAAATAATTCTGCAGGCTTGCTGTGAAAGGCAGCAGCCCCCAGCTCAGTTCCCGGTGGGCTCCTGGAGTCTCCAGCTCTCAGGCTTGATCAGCTCCCAAATTTACATTGTCGATGTGTCCCCCACCCTCACCCCATTCACCTGGTCCTTGATTAATTTATGCTTCAAAAAAAAAAAAAACCAAACCCCCAAACCCCCAAACTCTTCACTGTTACTGCCAGAACATCCTGAGAGGTAACCAAGGCTCATTCTTGTGTTCAATCTGCCACCTTTAATCAAAAGCCTACTAACTTTATTTCTTACGAAAGGTGACCGATGCACCAGGAGAGGGTGAGTCATATGTCGGAGGCCACGGACCAAGAAAGAAAAGGATGAGAACCCAACCTCAGGTCTGCCTGACCCTGAGGCCCCGGCCTCTGCAGGAGAACTCACCACACCCCCGAGGGCCACGGGGCCCCGGTGCTGGACAACCATCCCCTGAAATTGGCAGCAGCACGCAAGCCACCAGCCCAGGGAGACCCAGGCGGCTCTCTGGGTCTCCCGTCACCACTTCCCGTTCCACGCCTGGTGCTGAGAGCCCCTCACTGTCATCCCTGAATCCCGCCCACAGACCAGGCTCTGCCCTCTGCCCTCAGTTGCCAGGGCTGCTAACAGGGAAGGGTGTGGTTCCAATGGTGGGGGCAGGGGGACTTGCCTAACTGTGAGGATGCTGACTGTAACCTCTTCCAGAGATCAAGACTTCTGGGAATTAAAAAGAACACCTTCTCAGAAAATGTCTGAGAAGGCATTTTTAATTTTTTTTTGACTAAACCAAAAAGGCAGGACAGGGACACTTTCAGGCCTCATCACCGATCAACCCCAGACCCCGTGTGATGACCTTGTTCTGCGGGTCGCAAGCAGGTCAAGCTCTTCTCTACAGCGAGTGGCTACGAGTACAGGCTCTGGAGTCACACAGCCTGGTGTTCAGATCTCAGCTCTGTCACTCCTTCGTGAGGACTTTGGGCAAGTTGTGAAAGCTCTCCAGCCTGGCTTTCTCATCCATAACATGGTATTAGTAACAGTCATGCACACTCTGTGGAGATGCCATTGGTTTAAATGAGATAGTGTATGTTACATGTTAATTATAACATGCATACATATGCACAGCACATACATATTAGCTCATTTTAATTTTTTCTGCTATTACCATGTGCAAAAAATGTTTATGCGCAAGAGAAAAATGTCACTACACACGACGACGGATGTGAACTGGTTTTACTGCGGCGATCATTCTGCAATATACACCAGCATCGAATCACTGTCGGGTTACACCTGAGACTAACACAATGTTACATGTCAATTATACCTCAGTTAGAAAAAACATTTATGCCACAAATTTACTGATGACTTATGAAAGCATCAACTACGTTTAGAGAGTAGAGCTACACTTAAAAAAAAAATGTATCTGGCCGCACCGAGTCTCAGTTGCAGCCCTTGGGCTCTTTAGTTGCGGCATGTGAGATCGAACCTGGGCCCTCTGCATCGGGAATATGGAGTCTTAGCCACTGGACGGCCAGGGAAATCCCGAGGGTTGTGTTCGACTTTGCGGAGGATCCAAGAATGAGCAAAACTCAGCTCTGTCTTTGTGGCCAGGTGCCAGGTGGGGTGAACGGCACAAGTATCCCGGTACGGCGTTATCAGGAAGGGAACCGGGGAGCTGGCAGGCACAGCTCAGGCCCCGCAGGGAGCCTCAGGTCCCTGGAGGCTGGCCCTCGTGTTCCAGGATGCTTCCAACCACTCAAATCCCCCAAACGATGTGTCCTGGGGACAGAAACTTCGGTTATGTAAGAGCATGAGATGATGCAAGCCACTTGAAGGATACCGGAGATAAATGATCTATTTATATTTTTATGCTGAAGACATAAATAGAAAAAAAAAAACACAGCACCCAAAGAAACATTCCTTAAAATAGATGGAGAACATGGTTGAGAGATGAATGCACAGAACAAACAGATGCTAACCACATACCTTTCCACATCAGCCAGAACTCCGCAGGACTCATTAATTCAAGGAGACTTACCCAGCACCACCGCGACGACAGCAACTGACCCTCTGACAAACTGGGGCACGGTGCGCTTCGGCGGTTTTTTAAGACATTTTGTAATAAGACTGTTGAGACGGAATAACGAGGTGCTCCGCAATCCCAGCCCCGACTATAAACCCACAGACATCACGAATCTATGGCTCAGTGTTATTTTATGCAACACGCATCCCCTCAGCAGGGATGGGCTGGTACCCACTGAGTGCCAGGGGCCGTGTGGGCCCAGGGATGGAGCAGGGGAGGACCAAGATCTTATCCCCAGAGTAATACCTCAGTGTTAGTTTGGACACTAAACGTGCTCATGAAGACTACTTCCATGTAACAGCCAAAAAAATGCCATAAAGAAAATTATTAAATGGTAGCGGACCTGAATGATATACCTCAGATAGAGTCGGGTAAAGAAAACCCCCAAATCTAACCTAAAAGGATTTGAATTCTTTGAGGGGCAGAAAGACAGGAAAAGAGAGACGGAGGGTGGGGTTGGGAGGAGGGGAAGGCTGAAGTCAAAGATTAAGAAGGAAAGTATCAGAAGTAGGTTAGGGAGGTCTGGCCCACGAAGCAGGGACCCCTGTTGGCAACCCCAACCCCTGCTCCCGAACTGTAGCCTGTGGACGACCCCCTGACTGGGAGGGAAGGCGGGGCCCTGACTCAGGAACTCTGCAGCACCCCCAGCCCCTGCCCCGCCAAGGGGAGCCTCCCCAGATGGCAATGATCTGAACTCAGGCTGTCTGGCTCCCCATTTCAATCTCTTAACCATCAGCTCATGGGCTAACTGCAGGAGTGGCCAAAAGGTGGGGGCAGGAGGACCCCGGCAGTCTGTTGGGTCATATGTGGCTGTTGGGATGCGCGGGCACCATCCTTGGTGGTTCTGTGGAGGCTGGAGCGCATGCTCCTGTTCTACCTGCCACCTCCCCCCCCGCCCCTCTCACGGGGAAACGTCAGACTTCACCCTGAACCCACTTCTGCTGGATTCATGTGTCCTGCTTCAGGTATAGGGACCAGCTTCCTAACGTTCTGAATGAAGGAGGCGGTGATCTGGGTGAGTGGGACAGAATGGTACACGTTTCCCATGGTGATACAGAAATCAGAGGTGCTCGATCAAGTGCTGAAAGGTCTAACCCTAGTCAGCACACGTGCAGGCCAGGCTGGCAAACGGACACACGCTCTGTCTTTCCTACCTGTGACAATTCCATTTTATTTTCAGGATTATGTTAAATTTCAAAATTCCTTCTCATCTTCCTAGCTTACTTTGAACCAAGGCAGTCAACCAACACACTCTGATGCTATGCCAAACACCCTGCTAAGGGTACAGAGCTGAACACTGTCAGTCACTCAGTCGTGTTCGACTCTTTGTGACCTCATGGACTGTAGCCCGCCAGGCTCCTCTGTCCAGGGGATTCTCCAGGCAAGAATACTGCAGTGGGTTTCCATTCCCTTCTCTCCAGGGGATCTTCCCAACCCAACCCATGGATCACACCCAGGTCTCCTGCATTGCAGGCAGATTCTTTACTGTCTGAGCCGCCATGGGTGAAGAAGAAACCCTTGGTCCCAACCAGCATGGAGGAAAGAAGAGGCGGGACCAGAGTCCTGCTTGGAATGGGATGTGGGTGAAGACCCTCCTGGATAAAAGAGTAGCTCCCTGTACCCTTCCTACTGTGGGTGAGGATCACAGCAAACCAAACCAAACCAAAGTGCATCAGGGCCTGTGTCTTCGCTGTGCGGTGCCTACCTCTCAAATTCACCAGTGCTGACCACAAGCAGGGGACACATGGAGGCTCCCTCGCCTCTCCCGAGGCATCTCTGCTGAACATGTTTACAGAGGGCCAGAAGCACCATACCGAGTTTAGTAAACAGATTCATAATCCAACCCCGCCCAGGTAAAGACTTCCTCTTTCCCAGAGCAGAGGCACCCTGGAAAGGCTGGAGAGGACAGGGAGACAGAAGACCCCACCTCCACTTCAGAGCCAGCAAGTGGGTTCTCAGGGTTCGGGGATGTGTCCCGGGCCACACGGCTGGTGACGGCTGGGCCCCTGCAGCCAGACGTGTCTGTCCCTAACCTAGGTCTCCTCGCGACGCTGTAGCCCCCATTTGAAGGACAGCAGGGGACACATTCTGAGGACAGTGAGAGGCCGTGGACGTAAGAATGACATTAAAGGTCAGAATTAAGGGCATCAACAACTCCGAGAACGCCTCCCGCTCTTACCTGTGTCTCTCCACTGCTGCTCTGCACGAGAACTCCCCCTCATATCAGTCCACCAAACCACGAGGCTTCCATGGGGAACACCGGGTGGACCTGAGAACAGACAGCCTCCTTGCACCGCCCTATTCCCGACCCTCCTTCAGCTGGTGCGTAAAAAACATGCAAAGACGCCTCACGCTTTGAATGAAGTGTGAAAAGATCAAAGGCCACAGGGCACTAAAAATGAGAGCCCAGAAAAGGCTCTTTGTGGCACTGTGTGGTTTGTTAATCCTACAGCTGACAGTAATGTATGAGGCCAGGCAATTAATTCCAATACTTCACACGTGCTGATTTTTTAAAGCATCAGATCAATTCTAGGCAGCCCCCTGTGCCAGACGCACATTTGCCGAGACAAAGGGCTGATCTGACGGGACCAAATCCCTTGGGGTCTCAAGGCCCCTCCGACTTGAAAGCCTCCACAGTCGCTAGCTTCCTTTCTGCTGCAAGTTCACACCCGTGGAGACGTCAGAGGATGGTGAAGCAGGAAAATGACCCCCTGACCCTGAACAAAAGGCGCGTCTGCCGTCTGGCTGGCACCCCGGTCCCTCGGGGATGGACCGGCAAAGCAGGCTGGGGCACGGAGGCCCTGTGGGGACCCCGGAGAGCCTGGTCCGCCCTCCTCCCCCCCGGGGCTTCCTAAGGGCTTTGCACACCCCTCCTCTGAGGTGTTATTCAAACCAACCCCACAACTCAGGTCCCTTTGCTTGTGGCTCTAATTGAATAAATCTAACATATCAACAGACGCACTGGCCCAGAGCCTTGGCCAGATTCCCCCTTGGATGTAACAGCCCATTCTGGCTGTTTCAACTGAGCCTGCGAGCAGGGAGGGGCACCCTGGGCAGCCCCTCACCTACATATGTACAGTATGTGTATATATGTGCATAGAGGGCAGCCCCTGTCTCCATATGTACAGTATGTATATATGTGTGGTATAGAGGGGAGCCCCCTCTACATATGTACAGTATGTATATATACGTGTATAGAGGGCAGCCCCCGTCTACATATGTACACTATGTATATATATATGTGTGTATACAGGGCAGCCTCCATCTACATATGTACAGTATGTATATGAAAGTGAAAGTGAAGTCGCTCAGTCATGTCCGACTCTTTGTGACCCCATGTACTGTAGCCTACCAGGCTCCTCTGTCCGTGGGATTTTCCAGGCAAGAGTACTGGAGTGGGTTGCCGTTTTCTTCTCCAGGAGATCTTCCCAACCCAGGGATCGAACCCAGGTCTCCTGCATTGCAGGCAGACGCTTTACCATCTGAGCCACCAGTGAAGTACATGTGTATAAAGGGCAGCCCCCATCTACAATGTATAGTATGTATATATATATATATATGGTATAGAGGGCAGCCCTCGTCTACATATGTACAGTATGTATTTATGTGGTATAGAGGGCAGCCCCCGTCTACATACATACAGTATGTATTTATGTGGTATAGAGGGCAGCCCCCGTCTACATACATACAGTATGTATTTATGTGGTATAGAGGGCAGCCCCCGTCTACATACATACAGTATGTATTTATGTGGTATAGAGGGCAGCCCCCGTCTACATACATACAGTATGTATTTATGTGGTATAGAGGGCAGCCCCCGTCTACATACATACAGTATGTATTTATGTGGTATAGAGGGCAGCCCCCGTCTACATACATACAGTATGTATTTATGTGGTATAGAGGGCAGCCCCCGTCTACATACATACAGTATGTATTTATGTGGTATAGAGGGCAGCCCCCGTCTACATACATACAGTATGTATTTATGTGGTATAGAGGGCAGCCCCCGTCTACATACATACAGTATGTATTTATGTGGTATAGAGGGCAGCCCCCGTCTACATACATACAGTATGTATTTATGTGGTATAGAGGGCAGCCCCCGTCTACATACATACAGTATGTATTTATGTGGTATAGAGGGCAGCCCCCGTCTACATACATACAGTATGTATTTATGTGGTATAGAGGGCAGCCCCCGTCTACATACATACAGTATGTATTTATGTGGTATAGAGGGCAGCCCCCGTCTACATACATACAGTATGTATTTATGTGGTATAGAGGGCAGCCCCCGTCTACATACATACAGTATGTATTTATGTGGTATAGAGGGCAGCCCCCGTCTACATACATACAGTATGTATTTATGTGGTATAGAGGGCAGCCCCCGTCTACATACATACAGTATGTATTTATGTGGTATAGAGGGCAGCCCCCGTCTACATACATACAGTATGTATTTATGTGGTATAGAGGGCAGCCCCCGTCTACATACATACAGTATGTATTTATGTGGTATAGAGGGCAGCCCCCGTCTACATACATACAGTATGTATTTATGTGGTATAGAGGGCAGCCCCCGTCTACATACATACAGTATGTATTTATGTGGTATAGAGGGCAGCCCCCGTCTACATACATACAGTATGTATTTATGTGGTATAGAGGGCAGCCCCCGTCTACATACATACAGTATGTATTTATGTGGTATAGAGGGCAGCCCCCGTCTACATACATACAGTATGTATTTATGTGGTATAGAGGGCAGCCCCCGTCTACATACATACAGTATGTATTTATGTGGTATAGAGGGCAGCCCCCGTCTACATACATACAGTATGTATTTATGTGGTATAGAGGGCAGCCCCCGTCTACATACATACAGTATGTATTTATGTGGTATAGAGGGCAGCCCCCGTCTACATACATACAGTATGTATTTATGTGGTATAGAGGGCAGCCCCCGTCTACATACATACAGTATGTATTTATGTGGTATAGAGGGCAGCCCCCGTCTACATACATACAGTATGTATTTATGTGGTATAGAGGGCAGCCCCCGTCTACATACATACAGTATGTATTTATGTGGTATAGAGGGCAGCCCCCGTCTACATACATACAGTATGTATTTATGTGGTATAGAGGGCAGCCCCCGTCTACATACATACAGTATGTATTTATGTGGTATAGAGGGCAGCCCCCGTCTACATACATACAGTATGTATTTATGTGGTATAGAGGGCAGCCCCCGTCTACATACATACAGTATGTATTTATGTGGTATAGAGGGCAGCCCCCGTCTACATACATACAGTATGTATTTATGTGGTATAGAGGGCAGCCCCCGTCTACATACATACAGTATGTATTTATGTGGTATAGAGGGCAGCCCCCGTCTACATACATACAGTATGTATTTATGTGGTATAGAGGGCAGCCCCCGTCTACATACATACAGTATGTATTTATGTGGTATAGAGGGCAGCCCCCGTCTACATACATACAGTATGTATTTATGTGGTATAGAGGGCAGCCCCCGTCTACATACATACAGTATGTATTTATGTGGTATAGAGGGCAGCCCCCGTCTACATACATACAGTATGTATTTATGTGGTATAGAGGGCAGCCCCCGTCTACATACATACAGTATGTATTTATGTGGTATAGAGGGCAGCCCCCGTCTACATACATACAGTATGTATTTATGTGGTATAGAGGGCAGCCCCCGTCTACATACATACAGTATGTATTTATGTGGTATAGAGGGCAGCCCCCGTCTACATACATACAGTATGTATTTATGTGGTATAGAGGGCAGCCCCCGTCTACATACATACAGTATGTATTTATGTGGTATAGAGGGCAGCCCCCGTCTACATACATACAGTATGTATTTATGTGGTATAGAGGGCAGCCCCCGTCTACATACATACAGTATGTATTTATGTGGTATAGAGGGCAGCCCCCGTCTACATACATACAGTATGTATTTATGTGGTATAGAGGGCAGCCCCCGTCTACATACATACAGTATGTATTTATGTGGTATAGAGGGCAGCCCCCGTCTACATACATACAGTATGTATTTATGTGGTATAGAGGGCAGCCCCCGTCTACATACATACAGTATGTATTTATGTGGTATAGAGGGCAGCCCCCGTCTACATACATACAGTATGTATTTATGTGGTATAGAGGGCAGCCCCCGTCTACATACATACAGTATGTATTTATGTGGTATAGAGGGCAGCCCCCGTCTACATACATACAGTATGTATTTATGTGGTATAGAGGGCAGCCCCCGTCTACATACATACAGTATGTATTTATGTGGTATAGAGGGCAGCCCCCGTCTACATACATACAGTATGTATTTATGTGGTATAGAGGGCAGCCCCCGTCTACATATGCACACTATGTGTGTGTATGTATATATATATATATATATATATGTATGTATGTATATAGAGGGCAGCCCCCATCTATATATGTACAGTATGTATATACATGTGTATAGAGGGCAGCCCCCATCTACATATATACAGTAGGTATATATATGTGTATAGAGGGCCGGCCCCCGTCTACATACATATAGTATGTATATATATATGTGTGTATAGAGGGCAGCCCCCGTCTACATACATACAGTATGTATTTATGTGGTATAGAGGGCAGCCCCCGTCTACATACATACAGTATGTATTTATGTGGTATAGAGGGCAGCCCCCGTCTACATACATACAGTATGTATTTATGTGGTATAGAGGGCAGCCCCCGTCTACATACATACAGTATGTATTTATGTGGTATAGAGGGCAGCCCCCGTCTACATATGTACAGTAGGTATATATATGTGGTATAGAGGGCAGCCCCTGTCTACATACATACAGTATGTATTTATGTGGTATAGAGGGCAGCCCCCATCTACATATGTACACTATTTATATATATATATATATATATATATATATGTGTGTGTGTGTGTGTATAGAGGGCAGCCCCTGTCTACATATGTACAGTAGGTATATATATATGTGTATAGAGGGCAGGCCTCCGTCTACATATGTATAGTATGTATATATATGTGTATAGAGGGCAGGCCTCTGTCTACATATGTACAGTATGTATATATATGTGGCATAGAGGGCAGCCCCTATCTACATATGTATAGTATGTATATATATGTGTATAGAGGGCAGCCCCTGTCTACATACGTATAGTATGTATATATATGTGTATAGAGGGCAGCCCCCATCTACATATGTATAGTATGTATATATATGTGTACAGAGGGCAGCCCCCATCTACATATGTACAGTATGTATATATATGTGGTATAGAGGGCAGCCCCGTCTACATATGTACAGTTCAGTTCAGTTCAGTCGCTCAGTCATGTCCGACTCTTTGCGACTCCATCAATTGCAGCACACCAGGCCTTCCTGTTCATCACCATCTCTTGGAGTTCACTGAGACACATGTCCATCGAGTCCGTGATGCCATCCAGCCATCTCATACATATATAGTATGTATATATATGTGGTATAGAGGGCAGCCCCCGTCTACATATGTACAGTATAGAGGGCAGCCCTGTCTACATATGCATAGTATGTACATACATGTGGTATAGAGGCAGCTCCCCATCTACATATGCATCGTATGTATATACACGTGTAAAGAGGGCAGCCCCCCGTCCTACAGCAGAGGCAGGATGACCGCCCTCCGCTTTCTCAGTTAATATTTACTCATGGTTGTTAATATTTACTCGTGGGTGAAAGGTCTGCAGGAGAATCTGAGAAGAACTGAAGTGTCTTCGAAGGTGGGGAGGGTACCTTAGCCAAGTCGGTTTCTAATGCACAGATGTTCAGAAGGGGCTGTTCTGTGCCTAAACGTACACTGCTTCAGAACCCTAAGAGCTGCATCAGCGGAGAGTCTGTTGAGTCTGTTTTCATTAAGATGACCTGAGTTTGCAGCTGTTCCCATTGTAAACACATTCAGGGAACCAGTCACTAAAATAAACCTGCCATTCATTTGAGCTTTTTTCAGTCCTTTTGCAGTGGGTAAAAATTTTAAAACTGTATCATTACCTACTGGGAGTAGGAATGCAGGTCATCACATGAGCAAGCCATTGATGCTGGGTTTAAAACTGAAAGATCAGACCCTGTTGTCTCCAAGCTCCTCTCTGGGGAGGATGCCGCCTGGAGAGGGTGCTTTCAAGGGAATCACGTGGCTGAACAGCCAAGATCACAGGGGCCAGCCTGCTGACATCCTGCCAGCCATCTGAGAGCACGGCTAAGGTGCACAGCTGGCCCCTCTCAGGGGAGGGAAGGGGCAGCCACGGGGTCTCTCCTGAGACCACAGGGCCGAGGGCCCCGGTCTCCTGACCGACAGGGACCACCTTCTCTTCCCCGGCACGGGCCCACGGTCCGCCTCTCGCCATGAAGAAGGTTTCTGCTTTTCCCTGGGCGTGTATTTTCATTATACTTTCCTCACATATTCTTTTTTTTAATTATTTTTTATTTGGACCATTTTTTTAAAAGTCTTTTACTGAATTTGTTACAATACTGCTTCTGTTCTATGAGTTTCTTGTTTTTTGGCCATGAGGCATGTGGGAACTTAGCTTCCCAGCCGGGGCTCGAAACCGCACCCCCTGCACTGGAAGGGCGAAGTCTTAAACATCAGACCCCAGGGAAGCCCCTCATCACACAGTCTCGAGAGTCGAAGAATTTGTTCCTATCCAGCAAGCGCTGGGGGTCACAGACCTCCTCTCGCCTGCACAGACCCTATGTGCCTCGCCGTCTCAGCGACCCCGCCACCCGCCAGCCCTCGCCACCTCTTGCTGTGGCTTCCTTTCACAGGCAGACTCGTTTCCAGTCTTTGACTTCCCTTCCCAGGCCCCTGGGTCCCTTCCTGGACTAATGAAGCCCAGGTTCAACTACCACGTGGGCTAGAGAGTCTGCACCTAGCAGTCCGTGCTGAAAACTGACCCCTGACCACGAGGACGCGGGGCAGGAAGGGGGTTTATCGGCCCACACGCCTGTCTACTGCCAGGACAAACGCTTTCACTGGAGCCAGCCAGTCGCCCCGCCTTAGTGTGGCAGGGTGCCCTGGGGCCATCGTCAACGATGCCCCCAAAAGTAGGCATGTGTTCACCTTCACCGGTGGGGGGGACGAGGGTGAATGGAGATCGACATCCCTACCCGGGACACGAGCTTATGAAACAGCCCTCAACCTGGGCATTTCAGTGCCTGGATGAGATTTTCCCTTCTTACCTTCCTCTTCTGCCCCTCTGATCACACGTCTTGCTTCTAATCAGAGCTCAGAGGGAACACATGTAAGGCAATTACTCCTGAGCACGCTGTGGAAGCGCTCATTGATTAGAAATCATTTTCAGAGGGAACGCTGTTACACAAGAGTTTTGATCAAAGCTGGATTATTACTTCAGTTCTTTGTCTCACCCACAGACACTTGCCCCCTCCTCCTGGAAGAAAATTTGTGTGTGCATAAAGGTATATCATAAGGGAGCTGAGAGTTCTTCTTAGAGTGGAGCTATCTGTTTCATTCATTAGTCTAAAATAAATGTTTCTCCAAAAAGCCACTCATCAAGTCTTTTTCCCCCCGAAGCCCATGCTATCTCCCTGGGAGGAAGTCAAGCTCAGGTTGAGATGCTCTATGCTGCAGGGCGAGACCCAGGCAGGGTCAGAGTGAACGCGCCTGTCCAGGCTGCTGAGAGCGACTGTCGCAAGGATGCAGAGAGCCCTCTGAAGACGTGACTGGGCCGCGGGGGGGCTCGGGATACCCAATGCGTTTAACCGCGGGCCCATCTTCCTGTGCTAGCCTCTTCAATGACGAGCAGCTGCATGGTCCAGTGCCTTCAAGAACTGGCTTTTTTTAAGTTGTTCACAACTGTGCAAATTTATTCTCTTATCTTGCCCTGGAGGGCAGGCATCCAAGGTCGGCGACAGAAGCTGGAGGAAGATGCAAAGGAGGAAGTTCTATTTTTTTTGACATTTAAAAAAATCCTCTTCCGTTCTTCCTGAGGTGCTAGGCTAGATTCTACACGCAGGGGCAAAGGCAGGATATATTATAAATCAACTATCAGTGACTACTTTAAAATGAAAATACTTCATTCAGAGTAAGAGTTCTATCTTGGAGTAAACTATTCTTAGCCCTTATTCCGATTAATCAGAAAGCTTAAACAACAGACAAGTAATGTTTTAAAAAGTCATATGAGGGATTCATGTGACTCAGAAGCATATTATACATGGATTGTCCTGGATCAATTATAGTTCAAGCTTTAGCCTACACTTTAGTGTAGCTTTAGTTCTTCACTTAGTTTCCTATACAGGTGTCTAAAGTATGTATCTTATACATATGCGTGTTATAATCTGGGCTTCCCTGGTGGCTCAGATGGTAAAGAATCTGGCTGCAATGCAAGAGACCTGGGTTCGATCCTTAGGTCAGGAAGATCCCCTGGAGGAGGGCGTGGCAACCCACTCCAGTATTCTTGCCTGGAGAGACCCATGGACAGAGGAGCCTGGCGGGCCACAGCCATGGGGTCGCAAAGAGTCGGACACGACTGAGCTGACTTAGCACGCACACTTCATGGTGGGGAGGGGGAGAGGCGCCCAACACCCAGATCTGATTTGGTTTTTCTGCAAGATATGAAGCAATGCAAGAGCTGCTGTGTCTCCTTTAAGCCCTGCCATGGCCACCCAACAGCTGAGTGACCTCAGGCCAGTGACTTAAACTCCAAGCCTCAACCCTCCCACTGTACCAGCATATAAAACGGGAGCTCACACAGAACAGGTACTCGATAACCCCTGCGTCTGCATGCGCGTGCGTGCACAACCCCCCCACCC
>SJYV01037129.1:712794-736669 GCA_006410875.1 Neotragus pygmaeus | reverse complement strand
CACACTATTTTTAAACCAGTGGTTTACTCACATCCCAACTCACTGCAACCTAATTCTTGTTTCTATATAGCAATCTGCACCACACTTTTCTCTCCTGTAAGAAAAGAAACTGTCATAACTGAGACGTAAGGTTTTGGTCATTTCAGCAGAAAATGTTACCAACTGGGGTGTGTTTTTGGTCTACGTGGAAAGAGGTGTCAGTTATATCCTGAAAAAAAATAGATTTTCTTTTTTTTCTTTATGGTGAATCAATTTCATCAAAATTTCTTAATTGAGTACTTTGTTATAAATGCCAAAGAGAGTAGAAAGTTCAAGACCTAGTGCTTGACACTGACTTACAGTGCAAGGATGGAAAAATGTATAAATATAAGGCAATGGAGCAGCTGCTAAAACAGAAGAATGTGCTAGAAATGCTTCTACTATGACCACAGAATTTCAAAACTCGCACACTAGACAGACAATCCAGGAGAAAATGAAAGCTAGGATAAGAGATGGATTTCCCTGGTGGCTCAGACGGTAAAGAACCTGCCTGCAATGTGGGAGACCTGGGCTCGATCCCTGGGTGGGGAAGATCGCTGGGTGGGGAAGATCCCCTGTAGGAGGGCATGGCAACCCGCTCCAGTATTCTTGCCTGGAGAATCCCATGAACAGAGGAGCCTGGTGGGCTAGAGTTCATGGGGCTGCAAAGAATCAGACATGACTGAGTGACTATGCATAGCACAAGGTACGAGATTATTCCCGTAAACCTTCGTGTACACGTCTAGACCACATCTGCCGTCTCTGGTACAGATACTTCACCTGCCTAATTTCCAAGGCTAGGGTCCTTCCTCATCTTACTATCGCCACTTCCTTTTCAGGAGCAGGTGAGGACTAAGAACAGTGGCCATATCGCTCAAACACAGACTCCAAGCACTTCTGTGAAGTGTTCTTTCTCCTCTGAGAAATACTACACAAGACATCCTACAAAACAGTTCTGGAAGGCGACTGGCATTTTGTGGATTTTGTCTTCATCCCTGAATTGTGCACGCATGGAAAAGACGTCTGTGTAAACAAGACTGAGGACTGACCTGGAATCCCCAGTCCTTGTTTGCTGTGTAACCGGAAGGGAAAAGACCAGGGCAGGGCATGCGGGAGGGTCTCTGCGTGGCCAGTGGGGAGACTGTGCTCAGACAGAGGTGATGAGCATGACGACACCAGTGGGGTGGACCAGCTGTACACAAGCCGGGACACGCAGGGCACCATGGGGCTCCACAGCTCGACAGTGTGCCGGCCAGGGCCGCGCGGCACTGCCAACGCCCAGGCAGGAGCTGCGGGGACGCAATGCAGTCACGCCACATTCAGTGGAGTGAGCTAGTTTGTGAACACACATAAGACACCCTCTGAGGCTTCCAGAACACCCCGAGGGGGCTCTGCGGGAGACAGACACGTGTGAGCAGGTGGGTGGAGACCCTGGGGACGGCGGGATGGAAGCCCCTTCGCTTGCATCCCCAGCGTCTGAGTCACAAGAGGCCCGGTGATGGGGATGCCCTCGCCTCCACCGTGCTGCCCTGGGACGTCCTTGTCTCCTTCACGGGACTCTCAGGACATTCCACCTTGCTGTCTCCTCACTAGACCCCAATCAAATTCCTTCGATGATAACACCCTCTCTGACTCCAAACTACACCTGAACAAATGATCACAGAGATGCTATGGACTACCAAAATGAAGCGAAACAGAGACAGAAACTCCCACAAAGACTGGCTGTTTCCACCGGGTTTTCTAACTCCCCCATTCCCCGCGTCCCCCTACGCCTTGCGTCTCAGATTCTGCCCCATTCTGGACTCAGAATCAGACTCCACCACTGAGAGTGGGACCCGCAGAAGCCCTGGGCCAGTAGTGCTCAGCAGAACACGCAGACTGTCCTGCAAGGATTCTGCCCCAACATCCGGGGCTCCCACCCCGGCAGCGGCCTCCACGCTGCCCCAGGCCAGCCTGAGCTGGGCTCCCCTCCACACTTGCCTGGATGGCTGTCCCAGAGCCCAGCTCCTCTGTGACTGCCGGTGTGCCCTGCTGCACGCCTCCACTTGCTGCTGGGCCTGCTACCAGTGCCCCAAAGGCAGACGCCTAGACGGCGGGACCGCTGGGCCCACCTGTGCCCATCACCGGTCCTTCCCCCTGGAGGGGCCCTCCTCCCGGGGGGGGCTGCCCCCTGCCTTTTTGGTGCATCCTCCTGACTGCTGCGGGAGCCTCAGATTGACCAAGCTGAGGAAAACAAGTCGCCAGGAGACACTGGAGTCAGCTGCCTGGAACCGCCCTAGCTGGCAGGTCTCAGCCCAGCTCAGTGTGATCCTGGAGCCCAGAGGTGCTGGGGGCACAAGAGGCTTGATGGTTTTCCAGGAGGCCAGACAGGTGAGGCCCAGGTCTGCGGGGCGTCTCTGCTGCTCGGAGATCTGAAGTTGACTCAAAAAGGTCTCACTAGTGTATTGTGGAGATTTCCTTACAAATACAGACCCATCCTTAGAGACTCAGCTCCCAACTCTCTAGTGAGGGTAAGGGTGTGGTGATGCTCTGTACAATTCTGAGGCAGCATTTGGATTCATGCGCCTCGTGGTCGCCAGGACACCACCACTGACTCTGAGGACCGCGACACAGGAGGCCCGAGTCTCTGTGGGGTGTGGAAAGTGAGGTGACAGACAAGGGGACTGGTGGTGGGGGGGGGAGGGCGACTCCCACCTCGGCCCCTGGGGCATTCCTCTGGGGGGCAGCCAGTGGAAAGAAGTGACCTTGTGAACTGAGATAACAACTTTAAAGACCCCACGATGGAAAGCCTTTCTCATAACTGCCCCCCATGATGGGGGACAGGGGAGTTCTGCTCCTCATTCCACCCCTGCGAGCAAGACAGAGACCTCCTGTCCCCACACACACTGCCCTGGGTGCATGTCTTAACTTGCGTCCCTCTGATCGATACTGTAGGGGTGAGACCAGGCACCAGGAAGGGGTGTGAGGCGCCCTCACCTGCGTCTTGGAAGAGGGCGTTCAGTCCCCACGCTTACAAAAAAGCGCACGAGGTGCCAAGCACAGACGCTGCTGGAGAACTCCCTGAAAAGTGCCAGCGGCAGTTCCCAAGGAGAGAGGGGCTTCCCGGTTAGTTTCCTCAAGGGTGTGGGGTGGTGTGGCAGGCGCTGGGGGTGGGGACGGCGTCCAGCGGGCGCTCGGTCCCTCCCTGCTCTGTGCACGGCCCTCCTCTGGGGCCAGGTCAGCCTGCAGGGGACCCCCAAGAATCCTTCCACAAACGGCGAGGTCCTGGGGGACACGGCGGAAGAGGGGGGTTCGGGGACTGAACTGTGTTCTATAGTGTCTCCCGCTGGGGGCCAAGGGGCCGCTCTGTGATGGCGACAGAATGCACCCCTCCCTGGCTGCTTTAAAAAGAAGGCTTGGGGACGGAGGGGAGAGAAGGGATCGGGGAAAAGAAATACCAGGCTAAAAATAATTTTCTTTGAACTGCTTTCTGGGCTGTCTGAACCACAACAATAGACGTTCTTATACTCATGCCACCAGCCTTGCGATAAAAACGAGGGAAGGGCGAGCAGCCAGCGGAGTTCTAAGGCCGTCTTCTTGGCACTGCGCGCTGACTATTTCAAGGGGACGCGTCTTCTGACGCGCTCTCCCAAGATTAGCTGGAGCGGGCTTCTCATTGCCGGCCCATCTTTAAGTTCCGGTAACTGCGCTCACTCGGCTCTGTCCCTAGAAAGACGACCAGAGAGGTCAGCCCCCTGCTGGCACTGCCCGCAGCATCGCCTCGGCATCCAGCCCGGAGACCAGTCCTGTGGACGATGGGGCCTGGCCTGCCAGCTTCCAGGCCACCGGATGGAGTATTCGTGTGTGCTTTTTTCTTTCTGATTAAAATTTTACTCCTCAAGTTGCGGGAAGACCAGGCTCCATTTCAGAACGACATGCGATGTGAACTCTCATTCTCTTCTCTCTGGAATCAGCTTCATCATCTGGACCGACTGCCAAACCCGAGCGGACTCGCGATACTGAGGTCGTCCTCTGTCTTACGGAAACCAGATGGGTTGACTGTGGAAGTTACTGGTTGATACTCGACCACCTAGCAATTATTTTAGAAACCGGTGGTTTTCAAAGCATGTCACACAGACGGGCTCATCTTGTGTTTAAGGCAACCGCTGAAAGACGGTATCCGAGCTCTCAAGTGGGCAGAGGAGGGGACTGCGGCCCGGCGGCCCGGGACCAGGTATTGGGAGGCAGAGAGGCGGGAACAGGGCACCCGACTCCCAGCCCTTTCCAGACCACACGGCCTCGCCTTCCAACGCAATAAACCGCCTCTGGTCTTGGAATCAAAGCTCCTCTAGGGAGGGAGGGAGGGAGGACAGGCACCCCCCAGCCACGAGGCAGTAAGCCTCCCTCCACCCCTGAGAACACTGAGGGCCGGTGGAGGGAGGCACGGGCCCTGGACCCCCGTGGAACCTGCATCAGGGGGCCCGAGAGTGAAGACTAGAACGCAACTGAGCCAGCAGCCAGGGGAAATCTGGGAGTCCCATAGGTGGAGGCGGCCGGGGAGGAGGAGGGGAGGACCGCAGTGTCCCCGTGCCGGTTCTGAAACCGTGCAGTGAGCGCCTCTGCTGAGGATGCTCTTGCCTGGAAGCGGTTTAGGGAGGCCCCCCAACTAAGCCAACAATAGGTTCTCGAACCAGCGGCGGTTCGTCCACAGCCTCCTCAGACCCCAGGAAGCGGCCTGGTACACAGGGCTCTGCCCAGCATGTGGGGTGATTGTTTGCTCAGTGAGCCTGCCTGCCCCCAGAACTGGTGCTGGTATCAGAGAGGACGGGCTGGAAGAGCCTTGGGCTGAGGCAGCGAGGGGGTGGAGAGCGACTGTGTGTTTAACTGTGGGAGGTGCTGAGATGCAGAGGGTCTCTGGCCTCAGACCTGCCTTGGTCTGCGTAGCCTTCAGCCCTGACTCAGGCGCACCCTAAATAAATCCCTTTTTCCTGAAGAGTCACCATGAGGGACTCTGTCCTGATGACAAAGCAGCCTAAAAACCCAGAGGTGTTTTTACGGGAAGCTGAAGTTCTCCACCAAAGGCGCTGACTCCCATCAATTGGGCCTGGGGAGCGTGTCCCTCATAAGATGTCAAAGGGAGCCCCCAGCTCAGCCCTCAACCTTGTGCAAAGAGCTGGTTCTGAAAACCCAATGCGTTCAAGTATGAGGGATAAAAAAGCAATCACACGCACACCACTGATGCACCAACTAAAATACAGGGAAGGACAAAAAAGGGAAACGGCAGAAAAACTGACGGGAAGTCAGAGAAAAATGCTGCCATTGGGTCACATGAAATTTCTGGCTGAAGCATTTTGCAGTGAATTTTAAAAACCAAATGAAGCAATTTATCTAAGAAGGAAAAATCACAAAGCAGACATGACTTCAGGAAGAGACAGGAAGAAAACAGAACTGGAATATGAGCTTAAAGAACTCAGAAAAGGTGGGTGTGGGACAGAATATCTGCATGTGGGCAAGAAGAGGCCACAGAAGACGGGGGTGGGGGAGAAGGTAACGGTGGGGGGAGCACCCAAAACCAAGTGGAGAGAGAGACTTTTCAAACATCAGAGGGAAAAACAGCAGCCCGAGGTGTCAGACAAAGGAGGGCTGGAGGGCATATGTGGATCCCCAAGGGCGTGATCAGGAGAGAGCCTTGTTGATACGATTCAAGAAAACTTTCCTGAGACCCAGGAGGCAGCAAACCTTGATTAGAGAGAGACAAGGGTTCACAGGGTAGCAAGAGCAGGTCACAACCGAGAGGGAGCCTCACACGGTTATTAAACTTTGAAGACAAAGAATTCTTTAGGAAGAAAAGAAAAAAAGAGCAAGCCTGGCCTCAGATTTCTTTATATCAACTTCAACTTGAGAAGACAACTGAGCAACATTTACAAGACCCTGCTCCCCCCAAAAATGGGCGAGCCAAGGACCTGACACCCAGCTAAGCTGCCAGGTAAGTACCGACATGAACGGAGACACAGAGGTGAGCGTGCAGGCGCTCAGGGAACACCGCCTCCCCCAGTCCCTGAGCACATTTCCAGACGCACACGGAGCTCCTAGGGCGCAATGCGGGTCTTGGCATGTAGTATGTGCTTGATAAACGTTCACCAAGAGACCAACGAAACAGCTTTCGTGCCACAAACTGCTCTCTCAGGTTCATTTCCTCGGTACCCAGAATGTGAGAGGGTAAGAAATCGCTTCCTGAAACAACATCGGAAAACTCCAAGATCTTTAAAACCTTCTGTTTCAAATCCTTTGTTTACTAAGGCAAGAAAGATGAAAACCGCATCTTAGAAAGATTTTCAGAAAGTACTGACATAAAAGAGTTTTCTGATATGCTGAAGGTTCGCTATAAATTCAGATTACATTTGTCTCTTCCATACTATATTGCAGCAGAACGCTATTACACACTCCCACATGCCATGTGTCACACAGAAACACACAGGGATAAGCCAGAGAGGGCTGGGTTTTGAACTTACTTTGGATGTTCAAACTTGTCTATAAGATCAACTTTTTCCACCAGGTCTCCTCCAATTGTTCGGACTAAGTCATAGAAATCATTCTCCGTATAATTCTCGCGAGGTAGCCAGAAGGAGATGTCGTTGATCACAGCAGGGTATTTGCTGAGAGGCTAACGAAACGAGAGAAGAAAAGATACTGATTTGTTAGTTGGATGTCAATGTTTGAGTGTTTTCAGGGCAAGTTTCACTTGGGCTAGTTAGAAAATGCTGGCAAGACATTGCTTCAGCACTTGAATGTTCAGGAACAAAACGAACTTAAAAGATAAGTCAGTATCCCAAATTAGCAAATTCCACTGTGAATATTATAGATCCTTATCACATTCATGTGTAACGTTATCATATATTATATTTATATTGTCATTAATGTTCAATTTAGTATAAAGCAATTTGAATACATCATACTTCATTTTTTTTTCCATTTGAAAACTAGAGAAGAAAAGTTCACATCCAATTAACAAGCAATTCATTAACTTCCTGTGATACTTTCAGGAAGCCATTTTAATAGAGAAATAAGTAAGGGCCTGTCAGAATTGATATTTCAATTAGTAATATCATTATTTGTTAGTATTTCTAATTATTAAGGGAATACTTCTAATTGTTAATTATGTAGGGAGTTGTTTTTCAAATTATGCTTCTAAGGATGTGATAGACACAAATGTAGCCATTCCTCCATTTTATCCCCCTCTTTTCCCAGTTTATTAGGGGTCACTAACTAGTTCATAATATTGGATACATATTTAAAATTATGTATTTTTAGAAGTTATCACATTTGTTTACACAGCTTAAATGCATACATCACAAATACATATCTATATATTACTCATATATATACACACATATGCATAGATAGTCATGACGGAAGTCTGTAAGTTACTTCCACAATAAAAAATGTCTCCTTAAATGCTTCATTATATACCTATGAAATCTATACAACTAAGGAAATATCTACTAAAGCTATAAATTTGTTAGAAGAACAAGTTTATAAATCGATTTACACTAAGCTTGATATCACTATAAACCCACTGATAAATCATTGATTTGAAAAAGTGTAAAACTTTTTAAACAGAAAAACCTCTGAAGAACCAAGTACTCAAACATAAATGATCTCAACTTGCAACACCAACAAAGCTGTCAAACCAAAGCACTGGTTCGGAACACACATTTAAACGAACATGATAAAGCTACCATCCAGGTGCTCCTGAACAAAGTACCACTGCTCCTGAAAAACATCTTGTTTTTTTCAGAGCTGAGATGCTGTGATAAACAATCTGCAGGTTAAGATAGCAATGTGAGATGAAGGGAGGTGGCTGGTTACACAGTGCTTTTCCTTTCAATGGTACCCTTTTGCCACTTCTAAAGAACATGGGGATTTAGGGGGATTAGTTAAGAGGAAGGGGTTGTCAGGAATAAGCATGAAATCTCTTCCACGACAGACATGGGAGGAGGCACTGGTTTCAGGAGTCCAAGAACAACAGTCAACATGACCACAGCCAGAATGTAAGACACTATAAAATATAGGGTTTATATTACCATAAATACAGGTGTTAAACCATGGAGGAAAACCCAGACCCTTGCATTGCAAACCTAGTTCACGCTAAGAGGTAGCAAGTTTAAAGCAGCGTCGGCAGGTGCCTTGCGAGCTTGGCAAGTGTAGAACCCGAGGCTTTCACAGCCCCTGATGGCTGACCCTCTCTCCTGCCTCTCCTCCTGCAGGTGAACATCTTTTCTCTCCTCTCCAGTGAAAGCGTGTGGGAGGCAGACTTTAGAACTGACCTGGCTGAGACGTGCCCACGCAGACCGTCTGATGAGGCTGAGATTGCAGGGTCACCATGTCTCTGCCCAGCGGTGCCCTTTAGCAGTGATAACACGTCTGCCGTCGGGCAGATCTGCTTCTGCACCGGGAATCTGTCTTTTCTTCCCGGCCGCATGGAGGCTTTCTTCTTGAGCTTGGAGGTTCTAACGAGGCTGGGCTCGCACACATCTTGGTATTCTGCTCAGGACTCAGCGTGCGCCTTCACACGTCTCCATCCATGTCAGAAAGTTCCAGCCAAGACCCCTGTTGTTCTCTTCCGGAACCCCAGTGCTCCGCGTTGCAGGGCTTCTCAATCTACCTTCCATTTCTCATAACTGACAGATCACAGGTTTTTAATCTTTAGGTATTTGTGCTCTGTGCTGGGTGTAATCCTTTAGTCACAGCCTCTGAGTTACTCATTCTCCTTTCAACTGACTTCTGGTCTCATCTGTTTCTCTCTCTTTTTTAAAATCTCTATTTCAGTGAATCTATTATTCATTTCTAATATTTCTAATTTCTTTTCCCCATAAGTATTTACACTTCATTTTTTGCCTTTTATTCAGAATTTCCTCTTCTTCATCACGGTCTTGAAGAACTAAAAAGCCTCTTTATGAAAGTGAAAGAGGAGAGTGAAAAAGTTGGCTTAAAGTGCAACATTCATAAAGCAAAGATCATTGCATCTGGTCCCATCACTTTATGGCAAAAAGATAGGAAACAGTGGCAACAGTGGCTGACCTTATTCTGGAGGGCTCCAAAATCACTGCAGATGGTGATTGCAGCCATGAAATTAAAAGACACTTACTCCTTAGAAGGAAAGTTATGACAAACCCTAGAAAGCATATTCAAAAGAAGAGACATTACTTTGTCAACAAAGGTCCATCTAGTCAACGCTATGGTTTTTCAGTGGTCATGTATGGATGTGAGAGTTGGACTATAAAGAAAGCTAAGCACCGAAGAATTGATGTTTTTGAAGCGTGGTGTTGGAGAAGACTCTTGAGAGTCCCTTGGACTGCAAGATGCAACCATTCCATCCTAAAGGAGATCAGTCCTGGGTATTCATTGGAAGGTCTGATGGTGAAGCTGAAACTCCAATACTTTGGCCACCTGATGCAAAGAGCTGAGTCATTTAAAAGACCCTGATACTGGGAGAGATTGAAGGCAGGAGGAGAAGGGGATGACAGAGGATGAGACGGTTGGATGGCATCACCGATTCAATGGACATGAGTTTGGGTAGACTTCGGGAGTTGGTGATGGAGAGGGAGGCCTGGCATGCTGCGGTTCATGGGGTCGCAAAGAGTCAGACACCACTGAGCGACTGAACTGAACTGATCTCTTTGAGGACCCTGGGCATCGGGGAGGGACCCCGGGGGGCTGGCGCCTCCACCGCCTCTGGAGAAACAGCTGTTGAACCTCGAGGCGGCTTCACTGAGCTTTGCAGCCGAGCATCAGGCCTCGGTCTTGGTTCTGCTGGGTGCGTTCACACGTCTGAGGAGACTTACCTCACAGTTTCCTCATCTCTCAGACAGAGATGGTGCCTATATGAGCAAACTGCAGTGAAGACACGAAGGAGCACTCGCGAGGCACATCCTTCGTTTTCTCGCCCAGCTCAGTGGACGCACACCTGTGACAGCTGCTAGAGGGACCGGCGTGGGGAGGCGGTGCTGGTGTAGCCGCCCAGTCGTGTCCGACTCTTGCCATCCCGTGGACTGTAGCCCGCCAGGCTCCTCTGTCCATGGGATTCTCCAGGCAAGGATGCTGGGGTGGGCTGCCGGTAGGGGAGGGCTTGTCTAAAGGGGGAGATTTTGGCTCCTCGGCCCTGCCTGGCCCCTTGCTCCAGGCTTGCCCCTGACAGTATGCAAACTGTAAACGTCTCCACGTACCTGCTAAGGTGAAAACCTCACAGGCGTCCTTCCCATTACCCATGATGAAGTCAACATCCTCCAGCCCCGTAACTGTTCAGGAACGCTGTCTATTAAGGCCACCTTACCCGTCCACGGTAATGCAGCCTGGTGCAGCCGTGCTTTACTCAAGGAATTGGTTTCTGCCTCTCAACTGAACTGCCTGAGCTTCCTATCGACTGAACTCCCTCTCGCCTGAACCGCCCATCTGTCTCCTAGAGCTGCTCAAGCAGGGCACAGGTTGCCGTCCCCACAGGGAAGGTCTTCCGCTCTAGTCAGCGACTATTCACTCAGCCTCTGGCTTCTCCCCTTTAGGCAAAGCTCGTATGACTTTTTTTTCCGTTGAAAGATTACTGTGACAGTTGTTCTAACAGGGACGGGCCCGCTTCCCCGTCAGCTCGCCACAGTTCTGGAATTGCCATAGTGACGTCCGCTCAGCTTCTAGCTAAGGCCACGTGCGGGCAAAGTTCACCCTGGGCGGTTTGCCCCGGGCTCGGCATCTCCCCCGATAACACAGCCCTGGCCCTCGATTTTGACGGTGATCACGCTACCAATGTGCCGCCCGTGGGTGCCATGCGCCAGGGAGGGCGCTGGCACATTCCTCGCTGACGGACGGCGCGCTTCCGTGACACGGCCGCTTTTCCTGTTCCCACGGCGTCCACGGGGACACTGGGGCTGACAGACATTAGCTGATGTGCTCGAGGTCAACAAGCCAGTGAGTAGCAGGGCCAAGGTCAAACGCAAGGCCAGGCTGTGCTCTTAACCCCCACGCTTTAAGGCCTCCATTTAAAACAAGGGTTTCACAGGAAGCAGCTCAGCTCCTTAGTACTGTTTCCAGAAGCAGTCTGTTCAGCCCAATTAATAACTGTGTAAATAAGACCAAAGCTAACATGTATCCCTATGGTGCCGTCCATGACATTTCCTTTTCAAATGACTCATTTAGCTTTTCGATTAATTATCTCGACTTACAAGCACTTCCAGTCTGTTTACTGTCTATGTGATTGTGATCTTACCTAAATGAACTTAAAAGCCGGTCTTTTCTATAAGACAGTATGCATTACCGATGACTTTCCTGTACATTCAAATGACAGCCCTCACTGCAATTCCACCTTCTCGTTTTAAATAAAAACGGCTTCTTGAATTGGCTGCCAGGCTTGGCGCTTGACAAATTCAGGCTGTTCTCACTCAAGGCTCCATGCTGCCTTGATGTTTACAGATTTTGTCACTTTGTTCCAACGGTTTGTTTTTGATTCTGACTTAATTTCACCGAGCGCCAGGAGCGCACTGTGCTGGTCGGAGGGAGGCCCAGCTCCCACTCGGAAACTTTGGTTCTGTGACTTCACCGAGAAGCCACGTGAGATCCACCGAGTTCTAAGCATGCTTCCAACCTTTAAGGGAGCCTCCCGTGTTTGTTCTTATCTTTTGACAGAATTTCAGTTAGATATGAAGATTCGAAGGAAACAAAAAAATTTCCACAAGGAAATCACGTGGAACAATGCAACCCTTCTGGCAAATGTGGATTGGATTAATTTAGCATGTTTCTAAACCACGGCCCCCAACTCTCCACTGATGCCCTTAAGAGCAGAAACGGGACCTGAGGTCTTTCTGAGTTCCCTCTGGTCTACTTCAAGCTTAAGACTTCTTTATTCGGGACTTCCCAGGTGGCCCGGTGGTTAAGAATTCGCCTGCCAATGCAGCGGACACAGGTTTGACCCTTGATCTGGGAAGACCCCACATGCCGTGGACAACTAAGCCCGTGTGCACAGCTATGAAGCCCCCAGGCCCTGAGAGGCCACTGCAGTGAGAAGCTACTAGAGAGCAGGGTCCACGCGCTACAGCGAGAGAAAGCCCTCGCGCAGCAACAAGACCCAGTGCGGCCAAAATAAACAAGCATACAAACATTTAAAAATATACATTTATTTAAAACAAATCAAATGCCACCAAGCATTAGAACGCCCAGGATGGCGGGTCGGCAGGCGGGGCACAGCACTGCACGCGGCCCATGCTCTCTGCGGGATGGAGCGGACCCGGGGCAAGGCGCCAGGGCCCTGCCTGAACATGGTGGTTCTTAGCTTAAGAAACAAGGGGGAAAGTAAGCCCCGGAAATCTCTGCTCAAGTGCAATTTCGTCTGTGCTTCTGGTTAAAGCACTGCAGGGAGAGGGGCCTGCAGCCCAGGCCAACTCCCTCTGAGCATTGCGGGAGTGCTGACAGAGAAGACACGTGCTGAAAATAGAAAGGCATCTTTCAGTGGAGATGGAACGTTTCTCAAACTGATTGTGGAGCTGGTCACACGTCTCCGTGAATGTACTAAAGACCACCGAACTGCACAGGTTTAATGGGGAAATTGTATAGGATGCAGATTACGTCTCCAAAAAATTGCTGTAAAGACAATAAAAATCATTTGAAGACAATAAATATATTGCTATGAATAAATAAATGCATCAAGGGAACAAAGAAGGGTCTCTGCTACTACTGCTACTGCTGGTAAGTCACTTCAGTCGTGTCCGACTCTGTGTGACCCCATAGACGGCAGCCCACCAGGCTCCCCCCGTCCCTGGGATTCTCCAGACAAGAACACTGGAGTGGGTTGCCATTTCCTTCTCCAATGCATGCTAGAACGGGAAACTTCCATCTCCTATTCAGTCTCTTCATTTCATCTTCAGAACTTGTCAAAGACATCATTCCTTAAATTCACTATTTTTTTCCCTCTGGTTGTGGGGAGCAGGGACTACTCTCTGTCGTGACGCGTGGACTTCTCATTGCCGGGGCTTCTCATGCTGTGGAGCATGGGCTTCACTGCTCCAAGCCACATGGGATCTCTCCAGATCAGGGATTGAACCTGTGTCTCCTGCACTGACAAGCGGATTCTTTACCACTGACCACCGGGGAAGAAACTCACTATTTTCAGCTTAAAACCCTGAGCCTTTCCAATGCCATCATTCCTTCTGAATTCTAGCTGGCCCTCTCAGAGAAGGTCTGTGCAGCCATTTAAATCTTCCACTAAATTTCTCGGCTTATCTTCACAGTCTTACATCATCACTGTGTTTTAAGTGAGGTCACATACAATTTAATGATGACAACTGTTTTCAGGTAACCATGTTCACTAGGGGATGGGTATTTCCCTTCCATACACCTCAGATAAGTGAATGGGGGCTACAGATTAAAAAAAAAAAAAAAGACATAATGGGAAACTAGGTGTGTTAACCCTCGCCCCACATTTAACCTGAAAACAGTGTGAGGTCCCAGCACAGCCTGGTTGGCCTGCTCCCCGCACCGGCTGCATCTCCCGTCACCTGCCGTCCTTACAGGGCAGGATGCTGGGAGGGCCGGGAGCTGGGACTTGACCTGGCTCACGTGGAGCTGGCCTTCACACTACTCTCCAGTGTTCAGAGGAAAGTGGGCAAAACGGAAACCAACCTCAACCACTTGACACATCTGACTCCCAGCGGCTGGTCCAACCTGGAGTGAAGATTGCACTTCAGGCCTTTTGCAGGGCCCACTCCCTTGGACTGGACCTCCTTCCGTCCCTCCTCTCCCGTCCTTTCCCCACACATGCAGGTGTTGGTATTTCTGCCCGACCCCCTAAGGCCAAAGAACCGGCCCGGGGCAGACCCCCACCCTGCATCTGTGAAGTTTTGTTCTCTATCTTGTTTGACCATAGAAACGTCCAGGGGAGGTGCATTTGGGCAAATGACCTCTGAAAACATTTACGGATTTGGTTTTTCCAGAAAACAGCCTAATATTAACTCTTGGCAGAAACAGATATGGAACAAAAAGCTAACTGTGAGGACCTAAATTTTTCAGAGNGCAGGAGGAGAGGGGGACGACAGAGGATGAGATGGCTGGATGGCATCACGGACTTGATGGACGTGAGTCTGAGTGAACTCCGGGAGTTGGTGATGGACAGGGAGGCCTGGCGGGCTGCAATTCATGGGGTCACAAAGAGTCGGACACGACTGAGTGACTGAACTGAACTGAACTGAGCTGGGGTCCACGGCGCGCCAGGCAGTCACCTCTTACATCTGCACGCTAAGCCTAGGGGCCATCGCTCCGCTGGGACAGCCTGGCTCTGTCCCCGACTAGTTTTGGTGACTTTGGGGGGTTCCTTTAACTCTTGGTGCCCCATTTTCAAAAGCTATTCTTCCACTGACTGAGAGAGAGTCTAGAGGGACGGTTCCTACCTACTTAGTGCTGGGGGTGAAGGAGCAAAGGGACGGGGGTGTTCGATCAGCAGACGGCCTGCCAGGCAGGCATCTCAGAGGCGTACATGGGGCTGAGTGCAGCTGGAGAGGCATGCATGGGGCTGACCGCACCTGGAGAGGCGTGAATGGGGCTGACTGCAGCTGGAGAGGCGTGCATGGGGCTGACTGCAGCTGGCCGCCTGTGTGTCCTGCACATCCCTGCACAGCAGAGGACGGCCCAGGCCATGAGCTTGGTACCGGTGGGGCACGCGCCCTGGCCCGCGGGTTCTCACTGCAGCTGGCTGGGACTGGAGCCCCTCACCGACGGAATCTATGCCCCTGGAGGCACCGCCTGGCAAGAGTCTCCTCTCAGCACTCGTGGGGGCGCCACAGAGCACCAGCGAGCCATGCTCTGGTCTCTGGTACAAGGAACACGGGTCGCACACGGGTCACGCCACTACGGCTCCTGCGCAGCTCGGCCACCTTTAAACACAGGGTGCTTCCAGAGACAGCGGTCATCTTAACCAGGGAATAAAAGGCCCGTCAGCCCTTTGCCCCCGCCCTCTGGCCCCACCTCCAGAGCCAGAGGTCCACATGTATGTCACTGTGTTACCTCGCAGTTCACATACAATCATGCCTCATTTAAGAGAACGTGTTAAAAACATACATTATATGTCACTTAACAACCTGATGGGATAAAGACTATTGTCCCCCTTTAGAAATGAAAATCCTGAGGCTTGGAGACGTAAGGGATGAGCTCAAGGTCACAATAACCAAGACCTGTACGTGGGCAGCCCACTGTTCAGAGCTCATGAACTTGTGGTGGCAGGGAGGCAGGACCTCGTGGACGATGCAGATCTCTCTTAAGGTTTCATGGAACTGTCTGTGGGCAGCTGGGGCTGAAGGGGTTACTCAGAGCCCAGGTCCTCACCAGCTTCAGATTCTAGACCCTCACTCAACTCACTACTTCATGCTTATCAGAAATAGTGCCAAATTAATGTGATAAGAAACCAAGTTAATTTACTAAGAGAATGGATCCTGAAAGTATTCATCATGAGGAAAAATATTTTTCTTTTTCTTTTTTGTATCTGCATGATAGACATTAACTAAACTTATTCTGTGGCAACCAGTTCACTATATATATATATATATATATGTATATATAAACAAGTCAAACCATTATGCTGTACATCTTAAACCTATATTGTCGATTACATCTCAGTGAAACTGAAAAACACTTTTATTCATTCCTATAGGAAAAATACTGTGATCATAGCCATCGTGACCTATACACACAATGAATGGATGCCTATACTTCAACTCTCAAACAAAAATAAATAAATGAAAATAAAAGGGTTCCATGGTCAGTAAGTTGGGGACATGCTAGCTTCAGGTTTCTTATAGTAAGACTTCGCAGAACTTTTAAAACACTAACAGGCTTTGTGACTCTCCCAGTGACTGAAGCCACGTCCCTGAATTTAGTTATCAAATCTTTTGCCAGAAACAAATCAAGGTGATGCAGGAAGGACAGGTTCTGGAGGCATAGGAATGAAAACTGAAAATTAAGGGCTGAACAATATAGATTTTGTAAACCAAGTAATGTGTGCGAACCTATACTTTGGGAAAATATTTCATTTACAAAAATCTGCCGGGCTTATGGTCTCACCTTTTCCTCACTCATCTGAAATCTCAATGAAAATACATCCTGTTCTGCCTCCATTAACCTGCAATGCTATCAACCTCCATTCACAGCAGGAAGACGCTGGAACACTCCTACACGCAGGCGCATTCTGGCACTTCCTGTTCTACACACTCCTCGCTCTGGCCTCTGTGAGACAGAAACCAGTGCATCCCCATTTTACAGAGGGAGAAAATGAAGGCCAAGGGTCGCTGACAGATACCAAACAGCTACTATGCAGGTGCCCACTCTTTCCCAGGAACACATCAAGTGCTGCCTGATGCTAAGACTGAGGTCCTGACTGGACCCGAAGCGTGCCTGGTACAGTTTCTCACTTGAGTTTTTACGGTTCTTTTAAATGCATCCTGCTTTCTTATTTATCAGTCATTTTAAGGTTAGTCTTCTCGCTACGTCATACGGCTCCCAGTGAGCTATATGTTTTGATTAACCCCATTCCTCAACCACGGAGGCTACAGTGAGGCTGAGTCTTATTATGATTAAAAGGGCTTTATGACATCAAGGAGCCAATCCTAAAAGGACAAACAGCCTTTAAAAAAGATAATAATACAGGTGATTTTCATTTTTATTCTACAAAAGAAATATTTTCCCCACAAAACCCTGCTTTCTTTTTATACCTAGTTATCATTAAAGATCCTGAGGTACCATGATTTGGAAGGAGAAAGAATATTGGAAGAGGGCTATTACAATAATAAATAATAATGTGTTTTTCTTTCTGCAGCTGCCTCTTGTCATTTAGTTTCCAGGTAACCTAATTCTTATTCTGATCAGAGGACGAACTGAAGCCAGGTTTTTATTACCACCATCGATATCTACCCGCATGCATGCACGCACAGTCCTCTGCTTCTAATTACGCACTCTACACAGGGGCCTCCCTAGCTGCTTACCACACAGATGATGAATAAAGTAGCTTTTGCTTCCAGAGATTTATTTCAAACACCTCTTCATTAAATGCTATTTGGAGGCAGATGCGAATTTGTGGAAGGTTAAAGAAAAAACATGCTGACAAAATAGTCATCAAGGAAATGTGCCAAGGCAGACCCTTAGACAGCCTTGTTCCAAAGGACACACCCAACACACACACACAAGCACACACACATATGCACACACACCAGGGAGGAAGAAGAAATTACAAAAGGGCCTTGCATATCTCTTTTAAAATACATGACATTGCTATGCAGAGAGTAGTAAGCACTTGAAGATGCAGCTGGAAAATGAGTGGCGGCTTGTTTGCTTGTTTGTTTTGATGGTGGTGATGGGGGCGGGAGGATGCCAATTCTGCCAGAGTCTGGTGAAGCCTGCTGTTTGTGCCTTCACGGCTTGGCTGACTGGGCTGGGGACAGCAAAAAGAAGGGCGGAGAGGAGAATGCTGGTGTGAGGGGACGTGGAGCCCCGCCCTCCCCTCCCCACTGGGACCCTCGTCTGCACGCTCCGGGCAGGGGTGGGGGTGCTGCTAAGGGGCAGGGCCAAGCCAGAGCTGCTCCAAAGCAGAGAGAGCGACGTCTCCTGGGAAAAGCCATCTTCCTGCTTTTGAGCTCCATCACAAATCGCGTGAAAAACTATTTAACTGAGGCAGAAGCATTGATTTCCTCAAAAGACCTCACATTTAGGGACACAAAGGAGAGCCCATCCGACAGAGGTGCCCCAGTGGAAACAGCCACCTGCTGTGGTGAAGGCCAGGACAGGCCGCGGGGTCACCTCGCGCCCTCCTTGGCAGCAGGGCCCAGACTCGCTGCACTCAGCCCGGCTCCGGAGCCAGGGGCCCTGGGCCAGTTCTGTGTCCTTTCTGGGCCTTGGTTTCTTCATCTGTAAAATGGGGTTAATTAGTAGCTGTGGAAGAGGTTTTCTGTAAAGTACTTAACAGGGCCTGGAAGCATGACAGAGGCTCTGTTAAACAAATGGTCTACTTGTAAACACAGGAGATAGGGAGCTGGATTTTGTTACTTAACAATCTGATTTATTAATAATTTAACATGGCTTCCACATTTCGGAGGGAGAGTGTAACATTGTCATGCAAATGAAATCCCTTGGAAGCAGAGCTGCCTTCACGTTGTAAGGGGGGAAACTGAGGTACCCACAGCACGGAGGCTCCTTCTGCAAGGCCCACCTCATGCTTCCCCCATAGCAGCACCCACCGTGGGCGCCGGGTAAACACAGGCCCAAACCGACTCTCGCGAGATTCGAGACTTCCCCGGGAACACAACATTGCTTATTCTGGCTCCATGCCTCTTACAGACTGTAATTGCTGAGAAAGAACAGTAATACATTTGGGATGCGGAACCATTTCATTTCCACAATGGCTCTTTTTCAAGCCTGGGCTTCCCAGATGATACAGTGGTAAAGAATCTGTCTGCCAATGCAAGAGATGTGGGTTCCATCCCTGGGTCGGGAAGATTCCCTGGAGAAGAAAATGGAAAACCACTCCATATTGTTGCCTGGAAAACCTTATGGACAGAGAAGGCTGGCAGGCAGCAGTCCAAGAAGTTGCAAAGAGTCGGTCACGACTGAGCACTCACACGCAAACACTCCTTCAAGCCTGGGGATACAGTACCAGGCACAGGGAGCACTCCTTCATGGGTGAGACGCATGTTTAGAGCATCCAGTGATGAGCCCAGAAGGGCTGGAAAACCCGTGGCTCTGTGGCACATTTAAAGCCTGGGAGGCCTTGCTAAGAACACCTGTCACACGCCTCTCATGTCTTCACTGGTTACCATGCCTTGAAAACACGAGAGCCTTCAAAAATGAACTAGCATGTTACATCACAGAACCTGTAAGGCTGGGTGTCCTGTGCCAAGAATGACTTCAGAAACTTTGCCACTTCATGCCCTGCATTTTAGCACAAAGGACCATCCTATTTTGGTAAAAGATTGTCCAAAGAAATTTTTTTTAACTTTGGTAAAGGTCATATTTTTTCATGGATGGAGCCTGGGTAAAAGCTCGCCTCGTTGTGGAGGGCTTTACATCAGCCACACACATGAGCCAGGGACTCTCTCTAGCAATGCCCTGCCACAAGTGGTCAGACGGAACACAGGGAATGGCTGTCACTGCCTTTTCTAACCACCTTCCCTGGCCATAGCCACTTCATAAGCTTCAACCTGAGCACCACAGAGGTTAGGACAAATGCCTAAATTCTCCATCTATAAAATGGGGATGTTCTTGGTACTTCCTTTATGATGTTATCATAAACATTATAGAACAGTATTAAAAAGTATAATAAAAAAATATTAAAAAGCAGAGACATCACTTTGCCAACAAAGGTCCATCTAGTCAAAGCTATGGTTTTTCCTATAGTCATGTATGGATGTGAGAGTTGGACCATAAAGAAGGCTGAGCACAGAAGAACTACAAGGGAATGCTTTTGAACTGTGGTGTTGGAGAAGACTCTTGAGAGTCCCTTAGAATGCAAGGAGGTCAAAGAAGTCCATCCTAAAGAAAATCAACCCTGAATATTCACTGGAAGGACTGATGCTGAAGCTGAAGCTCCAATACTCTGGCCACCTGATGTGGAGAAATGATTCATTGGAAAAGACCCTGATACTGGGAAAGATTTAAGGCGAGAGGAGAAAGGGGTACCAGAGGATGAGGTGCTTGGATGGCATCACTGACTCAATGGACATGAGCTTGAGCAAACTCCAAGAGACAGTGAAGGACAGGGAAGCAGGGCCGCAGAGTCGGACACGACTTATGGACTGAAGAACAAGAGAACACTCACGAAAAGAACTCGGCGTTGGCACCATGGGTACACTGATGCTTTGTAAAGGGGGCTCAGTTAGTGCAGTGATGACGCGCCCATCTGGTCCTGATGCCGACTCACAGGAGCACATCCGGATGGGAGCATCTTCCTGTGGTCCTGGTAACAGTCTTGGGAAACAGGAGCCCAGCCCGTGTGCACAGCNTCATGCCCATATGTTGCGATCGAAGCATGAATAAAGTCAGACCAAAAGAAAACTGGCCTGTGTCTCGATGGCTGCAGGCCCACCACGAAGGGGTCCACCCGTTCCTATGGCCCCTCCTCTGATCACAATCAACTAATCAGTCAAGAAATCACATTCGAGGCTCCACCTCGTTCACTGGGTGCCCAAGTTCTATTTACACACTAATGGGTGTGTATCTGCCTTTAACAGATGCAGTGCATGAACGTAAGCATAATAAATGAGTAACTACTTAAGTGTGAAGGTACATCTTCATGAGAAATCTGAAAACGAAACAGCCAGTGAATCTGTCTGCTTCCTCTATACTAGGAAATAAAGTGAACCACCAGCGGAAAGAATAGACGAGAACAGTTTCAGAGTGGCAAGGCAACAGAGCTGACACTTTCAGAAAGAAAGGTACAAGCTGGTGCACTCTCTGGCGTGGAGCTGGGCATGCACAGCAGCAGGGCCGGTGCGGATGCCCGGCCTGATGCCAGGAGCCTGTCAGTCACCTTTCTCGCTGCCGTTCTAGACTCTATTAAATACTCAGGTGCTCTCTTCTGCAGTCTTGCTGAAGCTCCGCACCCAGAGACGTGGCTTTCTTTGAGGCTGAACCAACCGAGTAATGAGGTGTGTTTTTCCATTCTTTCTTTTTTTCTTTCTAAAGGTTAAATGGCACAGTGCAATTTTCTGTGAAGCAGGTGTGCAGCTAACAAGGTGATAATTGGAAAACTGGGTGAAAAGGAAAAATCCTATAAAATTATAAACCTGCAGTATCTGGGAAAGAGGGCAACTGAATTACCTCTAGAAGATGAAGCAGCTATGGTAATACAATGCTAAAGATGCAAACTGAAGTATACAGGAGTGAAAAAAGGAGACATGAGGGCTGAGAACATTCCCCTGGGAGGCAGAGGGCACACTGTAACATCCAGGGTTGTTGAAGATTTAAACAAACGGTGCAAGCCAACCTTCAGGATCACCTTCTCTTCTCATGTCCTCACACTTTCAACAAGATAAACATTTTAGGAAGATCTTCCAAATATTCAAATGTGGATAGCATTTACTAGAATATTTGAGTTTAATTTTTTTTTCCTCCCATTTTTCAGTCTTGGTCAGAAAAAAAAATTTTTTTTTCTCAAGATACAGAAATGTTCCAGAAGAGATCTCCAAAACCTTCCAACAACCGTGATTTCCCGCCACTTCCCCATTTTTGTAATGATGTAACACTAGCTTTCGGTGATGACCTGCATTTACATGAAACTGTTCTCAAGCAAGGTCCAAGAGCCTGAAGCATCTTCAGAGTGATGTCAGCAGTGCCCAGCTGAGCAGACACTGAAGAAGGACGGCTGTCTGGCCCTGGGGTCCCTCTTCAGCCCGCATCCTTGTTAGTGTGGTCCTCTGGTCGGGAGGAAGCTTCCTCTGAGTCTTACTTGTTGGCGTTTGCAGGCTGTCTTTTTTCCAGCAAGTCTCCCGCACCAGCGCTGGACTCGCTCACCAGCCACATCTTGCTGGTAATTACATGCCCGCCCCACCTCGCCCTGCCCTGAACCATCCAGCCTCTGAGAACTCAGCCCCGATCCACCCTCCCCACATCTTGCTGGTAATTACATGCCCGCCCCACCTCGCCCTGCCCTGAACCATCCAGCCTCTGAGAACTCAGCCCCGATCCACCCTCCCCAATAAACACCTGGCTCCCACCTTCCCCTCCTTCCCGCCTCAGCCTGAGCCACACCTGCTACCATCCCCGAGGACCTGTCTGTGCCAATTAAAACAAAACAATGGTAAAGATGGCGCCAACAAAAAGGCAGAGCTTGAAAGGGGACATGAGTGAATCCTGGGTTCAAATGTTTCCACCCAGGTAAATTCTCCAGGTCTGGTTTTCTCTCCTGTGTTCCATCCACTGAGTCCTAAAGGCCAAACGCCTGGGGATCACTCTTTCTCGCGTGTCTTTACCTAAAGTGTGTGAACACCCTGTGTGCCCAGGTCAGCAGGAGTCTGCTTGTGCAGCTGGAAGCACAGTGAACAGACCCCCTCACTCTCAAGGGGCGTGAACCTCAATTCGGATGACAGCCACACAGGCGCCCCCGGTGGCCACCCCCAGGCCCTTCAGCTCTGTCTCCTGAAACTGTCGAGGCGGAGCCTGACCTTCTAGTCTCTGCACTGCTGCCCGCTCCCACTTCCCCCCGTTTCTTCCCCAGCCTGAGGGAGGGCTGGAGTGGGCCCCTGACCTCCTGGCTCCCACCCCTCCTCCATGCTTCTGAACGGCCATCATGTAAAGTGGAAACGCGACGATGATGGTTTACATACTGTTCGCCGCCTTCCAGAGAAAACTCAGCCTGCCCTCGTCCACACGGCCCTCGATCTCTGAGCGCCCCGCACACCGCACACGCGGGGCGGAGCCGCAGACGACGGCGGGTCGTGCCTGCAGGCGGCCCTGCGCAGGGGCCGGCCCACCCTCCCCGGAGCCCCTCGCCTGCTCACGCCCCCCAGCGCCCGCGCTGCCCCCGGACGGGCCGGGCCTGCAGCCCCGGCGTCAGGCACAGTGCGCGGGCGAACGCAGCGCTGGTGGTGTCCTCGGCCGGGAGCCCTGCCCCGCTTCCCGCACTGGACCCGCGGTCTCGGCCCGCAGCAGGCAGACGCCTCCCACCGGGCGGCCGGCAGCCCGCGGGGCCGCTTCCTCCTGGCTTCGCGGACGGCCCACCTCGGAGGAGAACCCGTGAGAGGAGCGGCCCGCGAAGGAGGACGACACGAAGGGAGAGAGCGCAGGGCCAGAGACAGCGCGGCGAGGGCTGGGGGCAGGCGGGCGGGCGGGGGCGCGGCCGGCCCAGCGCAGCAGCTCGGAGGCCACGCGGCTCCACCGCGGCCGCGGCCCTGCCCCTGCCCCTGCCCAGGGCCCCGCCTGCCCGGCGCCGGGGAAGAGCCGCCGCCCTCACACGGGGAGGGGCGGCCAGGCAGGCGCCCGGGGCGCAGCGAGGGCCCCGCGTGCCCGGGGACGGGGCGGGGCAGGCGCCCGGGAAGAACCGCGCCCTCACACGTGGGGCCCGGAGGCGAACTGCCGCCCAACAGGAGGGCCCCGTAGGCCCGGGAGAGAGCACAGGGCAGGCGCCCAGGGGCGAACCACCGCCAAAGATGAGGGCACCGTGTGCCCGGGGGATGGGGCGGGACAGGCGACCGGAAGAACCGCCGCCCTCGCACGTGGGGAGAGCAGGAGGGGCGGCCACGCGGACGGAGCCGGGCCCGGGGCGAACCTCCGCCCTCACACCTGAGGCAGGGGCGGTCAATTGGCAGGGTGGGACGGAACCTGCCCCCCAGGCTCCGCCACCAAGAAGTCATTTCAAGGGGAAAGGATCTGCAAAGACAGGGGCTGGGTCCCGCTTCCGCAAAGCCCTACTACCATCTTCTCGTGGTTCCTCTGGATCTCAGAGTCCAGACTCGGTTTCCAGGGATTTCACCCACCTGGCGGGACTTCTCTGAGGGACAAGAGCCCAGGAACAGACACTTCCACAACAGACACTTCCTACCCCCACCCCGGACAAAATTAAGTCCAAAGGAATGCCAGGAGAACAGTGCCGTTAGAGGTGGGCAGAGGAGATACAGAAATCTAACCATCACCGTTAGCCATCACTTACAAATAGCTGTGAAAAGGAGAGGGGTGAAAACCAAAGGAGAAACGAAAGATATAGGCATCTCAATGCAGAGTTCCAAAGATTAGCAAGGAGAGAGAAGAAAGCCTTCCTCAGCGATCAATGCAAAGAAATAGAGGAAAACAACAGAATGGGAGAGACTAGAGATCTCTTCAAGAAAAGTAGAGATACCAAGGGAACATTTCAGGCAAAGATGGGCTC
>SJYV01037129.1:697955-712184 GCA_006410875.1 Neotragus pygmaeus | reverse complement strand
GAAAGAGGAGAGTGAAAAAGTTGGCTTAAAGCTCAACATTCAGAAAACTAAGATCATGGAATCTGGTCCCATCACTTCATGGCAAATAGATGGGTAAATAGTGTATGGATGTGAGAGTTAGACTGTGAAGAAGGCTGAGCGCCAAAGAATTAATGCTTTTGAACTGTGGTGTTGGAGAAGACTCTTGAGAGTCCCTTGGACTGCAAGGAGATCCAACTAGTCCATTCTAAAGGAGGTCAGCCCTGGGTGTTCTTTGGAAGGAATGATGCTAAAGCTGAAACTCTAGTACTTTGGCCACCTCATGCGAAGAGTTGACTCATTGGAAAAGACTCTGATGCTGGGAGGGATTGTGGGCAGGAGGAGAAGGGGACAACAGAGGATGAGATGGCTGGATGGCATCACGGACTTGATGAGGCTGAGTCTGAGTGAACTCTGGGAGTTGGTGATGGAGAGGGAGGCCTGGCATGCTGGGATTCATGGGGTCGCAAAGAGTCGGACACGACTGAGCGACAGAACTGAACTGAACTGAACCATCACAGTCACCCACTGCAGACTGTGGCCGGACCTCAAGAATGGTCAGCAGCACTTCCATCACCAGGGCAGGGATTGAGTCACCAGCTGCCCGTGGGAGGCTGGCCCAAGGCAAAGGAAATGGTTGACAGGTACGTGGAAAGATTCTGAACATCACAGATCATTAGGGAAACTCATCAAAACACAATGAGACATAACTTCACACCTACTGGGATGGCTATTATATTAAAGGAGACAGAAGATAATAATTTTTGGCAAAGAAGGGAAATTGGAACTGTGCTCTGTTGGTGGGAGTGTAACATAGCGCAGCCGTGGTGGGAAGCACTATGACGGTTCATCAAAAGACCTAAAAAGAGAATAACTCTATGATCCAGCAACCCACGTCTGGGGAAAAGAGTTCCCAAGAGAATTGCAAGTGGGGTCTTGAAGAGATAACTATATCCCTATGTTTATAGTGGGATTGTTTCACAACAGTCAAAGGGTGGGGCCAACTCAAGTGTCCAGCCACAGATGAAGGAAGCAAAACACGTCACAAAAAGATGCACACAGATGAACTCCCTACAGTGATCAATTCAAAGAGAAAGGAAATGAAGTGGGTTCCAAGGGCTGTGGGATAGGGGGTTGTTGTTCATTCTCTCAGTCGTGTTTGACTCTTTTGTGATCCCTTGGACTGCAGCCCGCCAGGCTCCTCCATTCATGGGATTTTCCAGGCAAGAATACTGGAGTGGGTTACCATTCCCTTCTCCAGGGAATCCTCCCAACCATGGGACTGAACCCGGGTCTCCTGCATTGGCAGGCCGGTTCTTTACCATCTGAGCCCCCAGGGAAGCCCTCAAAATATACTAAAGCGTTTGTAAATTTTGAGTCATTTGTGATTAAAAAAAAACTCTTAGCAAACTAGAAATAGAAGGAAATATCCCTAATTTGATTTTTTTTAAAAAGGCTTTACAAAAAAGACTGCACTGCAATACACATTGTAGAATATGCTCATCAAATTCCTCATTAAATCTCCCTGAATTTCTACTTCTTTATTTAAAATTTAATTTTTAAATTTTCTATAGAAGAATAGTTGATTTACAACGTTGCATTAGTTCCAGGTGAAATTCACAGCAAAGTGAATCCCTATTTTTTAGCTACTGTGGCTGTCCAGCGTCATTTTGAAGCAATCCTACAGTTTTTTTTTNACTGTGGCCGGACCTCAAGAATGGTCAGCAGCACTTCCATCACCAGGGCAGGGATTGAGTCACCAGCTGCCCGTGGGAGGCTGGCCCAAGGCAAAGGAAATGGTTGACAGGTACGTGGAAAGATTCTGAACATCACAGATCATTAGGGAAACTCATCAAAACACAATGAGACATAACTTCACACCTACTGGGATGGCTATTATATTAAAGGAGACAGAAGATAATAATTTTTGGCAAAGAAGGGAAATTGGAACTGTGCTCTGTTGGTGGGAGTGTAACATAGCGCAGCCGTGGTGGGAAGCACTATGACGGTTCATCAAAAGACCTAAAAAGAGAATAACTCTATGATCCAGCAACCCACGTCTGGGGAAAAGAGTTCCCAAGAGAATTGCAAGTGGGGTCTTGAAGAGATAACTATATCCCTATGTTTATAGTGGGATTGTTTCACAACAGTCAAAGGGTGGGGCCAACTCAAGTGTCCAGCCACAGATGAAGGAAGCAAAACACGTCACAAAAAGATGCACACAGATGAACTCCCTACAGTGATCAATTCAAAGAGAAAGGAAATGAAGTGGGTTCCAAGGGCTGTGGGATAGGGGGTTGTTGTTCATTCTCTCAGTCGTGTTTGACTCTTTTGTGATCCCTTGGACTGCAGCCCGCCAGGCTCCTCCATTCATGGGATTTTCCAGGCAAGAATACTGGAGTGGGTTACCATTCCCTTCTCCAGGGAATCCTCCCAACCATGGGACTGAACCCGGGTCTCCTGCATTGGCAGGCCGGTTCTTTACCATCTGAGCCCCCAGGGAAGCCCTCAAAATATACTAAAGCGTTTGTAAATTTTGAGTCATTTGTGATTAAAAAAAAACTCTTAGCAAACTAGAAATAGAAGGAAATATCCCTAATTTGATTTTTTTTAAAAAGGCTTTACAAAAAAGACTGCACTGCAATACACATTGTAGAATATGCTCATCAAATTCCTCATTAAATCTCCCTGAATTTCTACTTCTTTATTTAAAATTTAATTTTTAAATTTTCTATAGAAGAATAGTTGATTTACAACGTTGCATTAGTTCCAGGTGAAATTCACAGCAAAGTGAATCCCTATTTTTTAGCTACTGTGGCTGTCCAGCGTCATTTTGAAGCAATCCTACAGTTTTTTTTTTTCTTTTTCTTTTTTTTGATATATGCAAACTGCAATAATAACCTGAGGATGGCAAATATCAAACCAAAGTCAGAGGTCAGCTCTGGGGAAGAAAGCAGGAAGAGGGGGTCCATCAGGAAGGCATGGGTGTGTCAAATGCATTTCGAATGCTTTTCTTCTTTACAAGGATCTGTGGTAAATCCTAGCATATTTGCTGGGTGGAGGGTACACAGTTCTATGTTATTAAAAAGTCAAATCAGAAAAATAAATGTTTGTATGTTTACAAGATTCCATAATTTTAAAAATTAATATAGATAAATATACCATAGCTACTTGGTCTTCATCCACTGATTAAACAGGAGTTCACACTCCGCCGAACGGGCTCTACAAGGGTCATCTATTTATAATTCACTATCCTTGGTCATGAATTACAGTCTCTTGATTGTAATTTATAAATCTCACAGGGAGGCCCTTGAGAAAATAAATTCTTTCCTCAAATGGAAAGAAAACATTTGATTCATTACTCAGCCAAGTGATAGAAGGAATAATTAAGCTATCCACGATATAAATGAATGCTTACGTTAACCATTCTTCATTTTCAAGATCATAAGATTATACATACAAAATGCCAACCGAAGTGCACAGTTGGGAAAAAAAAAAAAAGCTGTGTGATAATGGAATCACAAAGTAATTCTCATTTCTCAGTCTAAATACAGGCTGACTTTAAGTTACAGATGAACCCAAATGCTTCCCTCATCCTCTGAATAACGGACTTATTACTCGGTTACTTGGTTAGTTACTCGATTCAGCTCACCACTAACTGTAACTGTGAGGAGTTTTGTTTCTCCTTTCATTCAGGACGAGGCAAATTAGACAAACACAACAATATGCTTACCTTTCATGACTAATAACTTAGCAAGGTAAATTACTTCGGTTTTATTCGGTCCCCAGAACATTAATAAAAACCTTGAACTTTCCACCTGAACTGGCTCTGGTATTCCGATGATTGTTCCAAGAGGCTCATCCCAGGCTGAGCCCCTTGAGGTCGGCAGTCCAGCCTTTTCCCTTTGGCCACTGTAAGTTAACTTACGTGCACGTGCCCGGGGGACCCGTATTTCTACACTGTTTCAAACAGAGAAAAACACATCCCATAGCCATATCCTGTTCATGCCTCCCATGCCACTGATGTAGGAAAACAGGCACAGCCAGGTCCAGGCAAGGGAAGCGTTATGGATTCCCAAGGGGCTCAGATGGTAGAGAGTCTGACTGCAGTGCAGGAGACCCAGGCTCGAGCCCTGGGTCAGGAAGATGCCCCAGAGAAGCCAATGGCAACCCACTCCAGTATTCTTGCCCTGGTGGGCTACAATCCATGCTTAAGGTAAGACTGGGCCCTCCTAAATTTGGATACCCCAGTGGTTCGAGTGGTAAAGAATCTGCCTGCAATGCAAGAGAGTCAAAAGATGCAAGTTTGATCCCTGGGTCAGGAAGATAGCCCCTGGACGACAAAATGACAGCCCACTCTGATATTCTTCCCTGGAAAATCCCAAGGACACAGCAGCCTGGTGGGCTGCAGTCCATGTGGTCAGAAAGAGTCGGACATGACTGAGCATGCACGTACCCGGTGGTGTCGACAAACAGGAAGCTGTTGCACATCTTCACTGGGTTAAAGGCCAGAAAGTTGAACGTGTGTGCATATAAAGGTCACACAACATAACTGTCCAATCTATACTATAAGATCTGAGGACCTCACTCCTACTGTTTTAAAGTGCATTACATAAGGAAGAAATGTGTGGTGGCTGCCCTCTATTTTGCATTCACAAAGATAAAAAGCAGTCATAAATCCACAAGCCTCTGACGACAGAGGCCCTGGGACAGACGGGGTCACAATCCAACAGGACTCAACAGACTGAGGGCCCATGAAACATCCTCACATCGCAAGGCGGGCAAAGCAAGGTGGAGAAGGAAACTGCAGGCAGGAAGGGCCAGGAGTCACGGGGGGACCGTGGCTGCTTCGCCCAGTGGCTGTGGAGGTCGGCACAACAGGAGTACCAGTGATCAGGGACGAGATGCTCACTGGGATGAAGGCTTTACATAAATGCACCAGGACGGTTCCCATGGCAAACGGGTCCATCCTCCTGCTCGCTGCATCTCCCCACACCTGACTGTCAGCAGTGCCTACAGGGCACAGACAAACGGTCCTGTGGCGGGCCATCTCCCCGAGTGCCTGTGATTTTCTGACTTTCTTCTAGGACAAACATCCTCCTTCCTGCAGAAGAAAAAGATTTATGTGCTTTTTTTTTTTCTTTGCAAGATGGAAAAAATTACAAAGGGAAATAGTGGGAAGAAAAATGAGATCCACTAATTTCACTGCAACACAATGAAGCTGATGGGGCTTCTCGCGGCTGGATTTATCTGGGAAGAGAATGAGGAAACTCCTGCACTGAGTCTACCAGACAACATTTATGGTAATGACAGGGAAACCAGATCTAGGAACTATTCCAAGTCCCGGAGATTAGCAAGTAATCGCAGGCTCAAGTCCTGATACAATTCTGGAGAGACGTGGATGGGTTCCGAGAATTAACTAGGAAAATAGGATTAAAAAAAGATGAACATTTTGATCCCGGCATACACTGGTCAGCATTCACCTGTGTGCAGCCCTTCACTGCACTTCACGTTATTTATAATTGTGTTGTTTAGTCGCTCAGTCGTGTCCAATTCTTTTGCAACCCCATAGACTGTAGCCCGCCAGTCTCCTCTGTCCATGGGATTTCCCAGGCAAGAATACTGGAATGAGTTGCCATTTCCTTCTCCAACCCAGGGGTGGAACCCGTGTCTTCTGCACTGCAGGTGGATTCTTTATCACTGAGACATGGGGGAAGCCATCTCTTGATAAATCTGTTTCCTTCTCTAGATTGAAAACAGGTTGAAGTCAGAAACTGTCCATTTCATCTCATTGACTCCAGAGCGGTGCTTCGGCTACGAAACAAGATTTTACCGGTTCAGTGGTGGGAGCTCCCTAGAGTCAGGTTTAGTGAAAATCGTAGCTCTGTGACTTGCTAGCAGAGTTCTTGGGGCTGAGTTCCTTGTTGGCTCCAAGGCTCAAGTTTTGTTGTCTATACAGTGGGTTAACAGACTTCAGCACCATCAGACTGTGAAGAATGAAAGCTATGATGCAGGCAAACTATCCAGTCCCATGACTGGTGCCCAGCACCCAACAAATGACAGGTGTTATAAGGTTCTAAATAAGTTAACGCATGGTCCCATGACTGATGCCCAGCATCCAACAAATGGCAGGTGTTATAAGGTTCTAAATAAGTTAACACATGGTCCCATGACTGGTGCCCAGCACCCAACAAATGGCAGGTGTTATAAGGTTCTAAATAAGTTAATACGCAGACTACAGGCCCTGAACTGTGACCGTGGGAAGACACACAATAAGGGGAAAGGCAGTCTTGACCGTAAGAAACTCCCCGTCCTCCCAGAGCAGCGCTCGCAGGTGATGCCTAGTACCCAAGGGAGACCACCGCCTGACCGCTGGCTTCCCAGGAGTCTAACTACGACTGACCTCAGAGACGACGGGCGACAGGCGGCCCACCATCTCACCATCACTGAACGGCTGGCATCGGCCAACGCTTCCTGCCTTCAGGCTCAGCCTCACCATCGTTCATAATCATGTTACATGTTCTTCCTCAGACAGGGCAATGTCAGTAAGTGACAGAGGAGTCCCTATTTCCTTCATGTATAGACCCACGACCACTCCACACAAATGGTCAGAAACTGCTCACACTTTCATATTACTTACACCTAACAACAAAATCTCCTCTGTTCTATCTGAAGCAAGCAATTTGCCGTGATGGAAATGGAACAGATAACGGTAGATGTAGAACTTCCCTGGTGGTCCAGTGGCTAAGACTCTGTGCTCCCAAGCGAGGGGGGCCTGGGTTCAATCCCTGGTCAGGGAGCTAGAGTTTACACGCCACAGCTGAAGACCCCACGTGCCACAGCTAAGGTCCGGCACAGCCAAACAAACAAATAATGCTTTGTTTAAAAAAACAAAAGTGTATGTGATGGGCTGAATAACAACCCCGAAAGATGTCCACTTCCTCATCCGAGGAACCTGTGGATCTGTTACCTGACACTCAGACTACTTCATGGATGTGATGAAGAACACGTCTTAGTGTGGAGAGAAGCTTGTTGCAAGGGGCCTTGTGCTAAGAGACAAACGCGCGGAGGGAAGGCAGAGTGGCCACACGGGGAAGGAAAGGGGGGACGAGGTGCGATGCAGTCAGGGGTCAAGGACCGCGGTCGGCCCGGAAGCTGACCCAGGCAGGAGGAGGGGAGGGTCTCCCTGGAGCCTCCGGGGGCCCCAGCCCCGCTGCTCCTGAGCCCGGCAGACTGACTCTGAATTCCTGACCTCCGGGGCTGGAAAATAAGAGAGACATATGGGTTGAACCTGCTAGCTTTGTGGTAATTTGTAACGTTAGCCACGGGAAACTGACACCATATAGTCAATAGATATTAATTATAAGGGAGTCATTAGGAAGTAGCTCTCTGTGATCTATAATTCACAAAGCATTTTACAGAGATCTACTGTCTCAGCTATCAAATCCTAACTGCCCCACCCTCCTCCACCAGAAGTTAAGTTTCTTAAACAAACTTAAGGAGATGCAAAATCCAGTTCGACTCCGGGTTATGACAAAGGGATCCGGCTTCACTGCCTTTGCTGCCTGCTGGGGGAGAGGGTTAGTCTGAGGATACATGTTGCCAACACTTAAAAACTAAGACAAGTGAAGAAGCAGCAAAATGTGACCCATAACTAAGAAGAAAAAAAGACTAAAAGGAGAACAGAGAACTCAAAGCTTGGAAATAACAGACCAAGACTTAAAAATCACTGTCATGAACAGCCTGAAGAATTTAAGGGAAACTGTACAAAATGGATGAAGAGATGGAACACTTCATCAGTTGTAAGGATGCAAGTAGAAACTGGAGAAATGATGAGTGTAAAGCTGGAATGAAAACTTGCTGGAGGGGCTTAGTGGTTATGTGGACACAATAGAGAGAACGAGGAAACCCAAAGAGAAGACGAGAAAAACTACCCACGATAAAGCATACAGTGGGGAAAAAAGTCAGTAATACAAAGCACCCCCTGGGCATCAGAGTTCTGTGGCACAAACCCAAATGCGCTGATACACACGTAGTCACAGTCTGAAAAGCAAAGAAAGAATTGTTGGAAGAGATGTGAGGCTTTTCAAAAAGGGTTGAAAAGCACTAATTCAACACACTGAAGCCCCAAGCAAGATAACAGACAGAAAGTCACACACAGGTCAACCCGCCAAAAACCAAAGTGAAAAGACAGAGGCAACGAAATGACACATTTTAAAGAACTAAGAGGAAAAAATAAAGCATGCACAATCATTGGCAACCTGGACGCCTATATCCATGGGAAATATCACTACTATAAAATAAAGATGAAACAAAGGCATTTCCAAACAAAAGCTGGGAAAATTCACGCTGCACTATGAGAAATGGTAAAGGAAGTCCTTCAGACTTACAGAAAATGATTACTGAAAAAAATCATGAAGGGCAGTGAGGAATGGGCAAATATCAAGAAAAATAAAGTTTTAAATTTCTTTGAAGGACAATGGCTATTTGAAGCAAATAGAGCAATGTATTGTGGGATTATAATGTACAGAGAAATAAAATATGATAGTACTCATGATAAAGTGTGATGAATTAATTATGCACACTGTAATCTAGAATAACCACTTAAAAATAATATAAAATTGAGAAACTAAACAACAATAGAGTAATAAAATATAATACAAACAACCCCCCGCACAAAATCTCAATTTCCAAATAAAGAAAAAGAACAGAAAAGGAAAATGGATAAGAATTAAAGATATAGTAAAAATTAACCCCAAGAATATCCCATGTAATATACTGAGTGTAACAAAGAGTCAACACCCCAATTAAATATGGGTTTACAAAAAGACCCAGCTGTTTACAAGAGACGTGCTTTTAATATAAAGACAGAAACTGAAAATAAAATGATGAAAAAAATGCACGTTTCAAACACTAATCATAAGAAAGTCAATGTGTCCAGATTAGCATGAAAAAAAAAACCCAAAAAAACTGAACTGTGAAAGTATCATCAGGGTAAAGATGATATTTCATGAAAAACAGACATTAATGAAGCCCAAAGTTGGTTCCCTGCTTAGACTAACAGGCAAATCTCCTTTTGTCAGTATATAATTTTAGAAGGCCCATGGATCTCCTGTGTGCTTATGAATCTCAATTGAAAGCGCTTTGCAAGGTCACATTACCTTTAACTCACTGATCCTCTTTAGGGCACGTGACCCCGTCACTTGTGCTCACGGGACTCCCGCCATCACTCACCTGGAACGTCACCTTCTGGTTGATGTCTTGCACACGGAACTGCTTCAGGAAACGCTCATCCTCGCTCCAGAAGAGGCGGATGTCAGGGATGTCGTAGAGGATCATGGCCAACCGCTCCAGCCCCANATCACTTGTGCTCACGGGACTCCCGCCATCACTCACCTGGAACGTCACCTTCTGGTTGATGTCTTGCACACGGAACTGCTTCAGGAAACGCTCATCCTCGCTCCAGAAGAGGCGGATGTCAGGGATGTCGTAGAGGATCATGGCCAACCGCTCCAGCCCCAGCCCAAAGGCCCAGCCAATCCGGTCCTGAGCTCCGGCTGCAGCGGGGAAAGGAGACCAGAAAGAGGGTTAAACGGCTCGAGGGGCCACAGGTCCATCCCACTCCTGACACCCGGACAGGAGCTCATCGGGTGCCGACCAGAGGCAAGGTGCATTTACACAGTAAATGTTTATCACGAGGTTATAAAAGATGTCTATCTGAAAATGAGTATGTACTATGATACCACTCTTCAATATAGGGACAAATAAGGGTTGTAATGTAAAATAATAATAATAATAAAATGTGATGTTCAAAGATTATAAGGTTAATAGTTTTAAAATATGTTTAAAACATGTTTCTGAACTGTCTTTGCAAATAAAAAATAAAGATAGGTGGAATATTAATGTTGCTCTGTGAGTTAGACTTTTTCCTTAATTATTAAATCCTTTATATTTTATTATAAAAATTTTAGATAAAACCAACCATCTGAGCCCAGCACCTGCAGCTGAAAGAGCAGTAGGTTTAGTGTATCTGAATCTGTTTGGCACCCCACTCCAGTACTCTTGCCTGGAAAATTCCATGGATGGAGGAGCCTGGTAGGCTGCANAATGATTTTATGTAATTTCATGATTTATATTTTGGGGGAAAGTTATTTAATTTATAGGCCTTTCCCCCCAGCATAACTGCTTTCACCCTCCTCATTTTCCTTGCCAAGAAAAATCCCAAGATTTCTTAAGTCTCTTCTCATGTAGAACGACCTGCACCTCGGCTTTCACTGTTCTTTCTTGTTACTGTCTCCATCGCTCTACTTCTGCTCTGATTTGCTGCTTCTGACCAGCAAGCACAGCCACGCGGCCGGGGTGGGGGGCAGGGAGACACTCTCACCACCGTGCCTCTCGCCCCGAGTCAGTAAGTGCAGCCACGTGCGGTGGGCACACGGACACTCTCACCACCGTGCCTCTCGCCCCAAGTCAGTAAGTGCAGCCGTGTGGGGTGGGCACGTGGCCACTCTCACCCCGTGTCTCAGTCCCTCGGAGCCCGGGAGGCCGGGGGGACAGCCGTGTCCCAGGGGCTCCTGCCTTCAGAGCCCTGGGGAGGAGGACAGGAAGCAGGGGACTCACCTGGGAGGCCGGCCCCGAACACACCAGAAGGAAGCCCGCCCAGAGGGAGGGCTCTTGGGCACTGGCCCACCGTGATGAGGCACAGACGGCCACCCCTCTTCACCAGGATGCCATTCCGTGGGTTCAGCTGCCCGGCAGGGACCCTCCTAGCGAGGCCTCAGGAGCAGGGCTGGGAGCCCGCTCCCCTGTGAGGTCAGGCTCTGCTCCCCCATCCACATGCCCGTCCACCCTGGGTGGGTGACCAGGTGGCCGCCCTGGCATGGGAGTCACCGAGCTGAGACAGGTTCTGGCCCTGCGCTCCGGTGGCTCGAGTTCCTCCGGCGTGAGGCTCTGGGGGCCGAGGAGAACCTCACCACGAGGGGGACAGCAGGCTGACCGAGGTACAGGCAGGGCGCAGACAGGCAGAGCTGGCGAGCCCCAGGGGGACGGAGACCCTGGTCCACGGCTGCGAGACGCACACAGGTGGGCAGGCTGGAGTCAGGCCAGGAGGGGGCAAAGTGACCCGGGGGACGCCCCCCAGTGCCCACCTCCCAGAGCTGCCATCCCTGAAAACGGAGCGGGGAACTTTCACCCTTGAGATAATCTCAGAATCATTAAATTTAAAAAAAAAAAAAAAAAGGATGAAATGAGGCAAAATCTTTGTTTAAAAAGAAAAGAGAGAAAAACCACCTACCCCGCTGACCCCTGCCTCCCTCCTCCACCCCGGTAAGACTCCCCGGGTCCTCCTCCTCCCTGCCGTATTCGTGGCGGCAATCTCCGGCATCGCTGGCCCGCAGGCCTCACGAGATGTAAAGCTGAAGGTACAGTGAGCGCCGCCCAGCAGAGCTCCACGGGACATTAGAAAACAAGACAGGGCGACATCCGGTATTTTAAGTAACAGAGAAACAAACCAGAAGCCGCGTGTAAACATAAACACGCATGCGCATGCGCCGGGTGCGGGTTACATAGAGACGCGGTGCTATGGATGCTACTCTTCCAAACCACGGTGCGGCGAAGTGGGCGCCCGCGTTAAGCAGCTGCCCGTTCCGTGGGAGGGCGGCCCTGCTCCCCTGCCCACCGGCCGTCTGTACCCCTGCCTCCAGCCCCGGCGCCGAGCTCGACTCATTTCCCTACCGTGTTCGGCAGCTCCTCCCCAGAAAGTCAGTCACCTGGGAGGTCCAAGGGCCCCTGGCCTCAGCCTTGAGAACCCACGTCCCTCCCGCCTGCCCCTCCTGCCCGTCCCCCATGTTCTGAGCCACTCTGCTCCTCTGCCGTCTCCTGGGTCTCCCCTCCGTGTCCAGAGACAACCCTCAGCATCTGACCTGCCTCCCCACAGACCACGGAGAGCTGAGAGGGGCCACTGGACAACGCCCTGATTCAAAGAGGCAGCTCTGATTCCAGTTTTCACCTCCCTGTAAAGCTATTATGATTATCCTCTGAAAACCAGGGCCAGCTCCCAGCTGCTACCTCAGCCTGCCAATTACTCATTCTTGTCTGGGAACTTTCACGTCTAACCGTGTTTTTAAACATAAATGAAAGTACTAAAAATTAATAGCTGGAAGAAGAGATGAAAAGAAACATGCTTCAAACTCATTTTTAGCCATTACAAGTTAGAGGGAGCCCACACGTTAGTCTTTGGGGGGAAAAAAAGAGAAGAGCTTCTGTTTTCATGAATTGGTATAAGACACACCGATGAGATGACACATCAAACCCTAGCTGGGCCCTGGACACAAACTGCTGAGTCACGTGTCCAGTCTGTAGGTCGACGTTAGCGGGCAGGACCGCACTCAACAAGGGGAGAGCTGATCGGGCTGGGCACAGGGAAATAACCGCTAAGGGCTGGATGCCATCCATTTTTTTGCTGCCAAATTCTGCAACCTGTCTTTGAAAGGCTGTGAGCACTGCATGCACAGAGGAGGTAGGTGGCAGAGAAGGGCTGGACAGGTCAGGCGTCTGTGAGAACCAGTTTGCACAAAGATCTGAAACCCCAGCCAGCAGTGTGCATGCACCTGAATGTGCAAACCCGGAGGATAGTGATCCTGGGCTGAAAATCAAAGCCGCTGACTGCAGACACGCACCCAGGAAGCGGGGCAGGCTTAGCCTTTCAGCCTCTCTCCATGGAGAACTCGGCTGCCCCAAGCCGCACGCTAGGTTTACTGTCACGGGCAGACCTCCCTGCTAGCATCTCCTGCACCGCCTTTCAGAGGTTCTCCACTAGCTGCTTTCACACCTGCCTAAATGATCAACCCCGGCCGCAGATGGCTGTTCTCACCATTGCTGCATCTGGGAGCGACATCTGCTCTGTCCCCCAGAGCAGACCTTTCCCAGGCCCAAAGCATCAGGAGCAATGTGACCGACAAACATGAAGCATCCCACTTGCCGTCTGCGTGTGCTGGTCTCCGGCCAATGGCCGAGGAACCCTCAGGCGGAGGTGAGGGTGCTAGAGACCAGCCGGGGAAGCCCGGAGCCCGACAAGTGCGGGGTGCGGGCTCACGGCGCTGCAGGCAGCACACGGCACGGCCACGCGGGAGGCTGGCAGCTGGCAGTAGGCTCACATCTACCCAGCCCTACCCCAGGCGCTTGCCCTCCAGCGACCATCCGATAGCTGGCGTGCACCCATCTCGAGAGCTGAGGTTCGGGCTCTTTGGTTCAGGCTCATGGTGGGGGGCGTGGGGGCTCTCTTGCGGGCCTGTGTTTCCACCTGCAGAGAAATTTCCAGGAGGGCAATTCTTCCAACCCCCTCTCTCTGCCCATCACTGAGACTGTGGGGAAGGAGTAAGTTCCTGATAGGTCCTTATTCCTGGAGGAGGCAGGCCTCAAATGCTGGAAATCTGCTTTTTCCTGTGCTTACGCTTCAGCCAGAGGAGAGAGGACACCTGTCATGCCGAGTCCGCGGTGCCCTTAGGAGGGCTGGTGAGGAGGGCAGAGCAAGCGGCAATGGGCCCCGGGAGGGAGAGGCGGTCGGGGAGAAATCAAGTGAACCTTCTGTTCTCTCCATCTGCTCCGGTGTCTTATTCTCAACTTGCTTTAAGCTCAGGAGGGTAAGATATGGCTCTTCCGGGTGCAACTGAGAGCAATTAAACTTGAATTTACAAAGTAAAGAGTTGATTTATTATGAAAATATTCAGGGGACTGGTGGAACCTGAGGGCAGCCTCAGGGAAACATCCCCACAGGAGGTTAAATATGACCCTGCCTAGCCGGCATCCTTTTCCTTCTTCCTGTCTCCTCTGCCTGCTGACTCTCTAGTCTGAAGTAGGAGACTCAGTCATCCTCAGCTCTGAAATGTCCTCAGCGCACAGTCTCAGGCGCTGAGCAGAGTCTGGACTACTTGTTGTCTGAGACAGAGTCCTGGGCACACATCTGCACAGCCCAGCCCGGCCGGGGCCTGTTGGCAGCTGTCTGGGATGGAGGGGTGCTTGCGGGGGATGGAGGTGCGTGTCCTCGGTGGAGTGAAGCAGGCGGGGCAGGGTTGGGCTCTCAGGCCCATGCTGGAGACCCCGAGAGCCGCCCCCCAAGCTGCTGGGTAGAGGCTGCAGTCACTGGATAAGTTGCAGGCAGATTTGGAGCCCCCTGGGGATCAGCACAGGCCCACCCATCCCACCCCGCCTTTT
>SJYV01037129.1:683955-697785 GCA_006410875.1 Neotragus pygmaeus | reverse complement strand
TTTAATGCAACCATTAATGGTGGTGGTGCTTTACTCAGAGCCGTGTCCGACTCTGTGTGACCCCATGGACTGCGGTCCACCACGCTCCTCTGCCCATGGGATTCTCCAGACAAGAACACTGGAGTGGGTTGTCATTTCCTCCTCCAGGGGATCTTCCCAACGGAGAGATCAAATGTGCATCTCCTGCACTGCAGGTGGATTCTTTGACTGAGCCACCAGGAAACCCTTCGCAATCAGTTATAACGATGAGCAGCTGGAGACAATGTGACTTTGGAAGGCACGGAGGCTGAAACCCGGAGTGTCTGGAGCAAATGGACACGTGCTTGGGTCACTCATTGGGAATGGCTCTGCTAAGAAAATGGGAATAAACAGCTGAAAATCAGGCAGGACTTGCTACTTAATAGGGAGTATCCTTCAGGGGACTATTTCCTTCAGCTTTCTCAGTCCAGAGCTGGAGGACCCCTCTGTGAGCCTCTGAGGCTTAACCCGAGATTCAGATTCGAGACCCTGTGATGTTTGTATCACCCCCACAAGTCGGCTGAGTCCCCAACCGCCCCCCCCTCCAACCACGCCGTTCCTTCCATGATGGGGCCTAGTTTCCCTGGGTGAACTAACCCTGCACATACTCATCACTGGACCCCCTATCCAACCAGTTCCTAAGAAAGTGCAAGGCAAGACCTATCCTCCCCATCTCGGGGGTTTGGTTAAAACATCACAGGGACAGAAAATGTTCCTATCCTCCCCATCTCGGGGGTTTGGTTAAAACATCACAGGGACAGAAAATGCTCCAGTTCAGGTCATTCCAGAGCCCAGAGCCACCCCGCCTCCTGCCCCTTTGGAGGGCTCAGTGGTTCTGTGAACAACTCAGTGTCCTTTTAATGCTTTCTCACCTCACCCGTCTTCCTGCAGTAAAATTTAAGACCGCCAGAGTCGGGTCCTCGGGCTCAGCCTGAGCAGCCGGCCTCCGCCGCGCTGCGCCCAGGCCTGCCTGAGCCCGGCGCCTGCGCCCCTGACCGCACGGGCGCGTGTCGCCCCGTCACCCGGGCGCCAGCAGGCCGGCTCCGGCCCCCACGCCGGGAAGCCACCGGGAGGCCCCGCTCACTCTCAGCGGCTTGGCCGGCCCTGACGCCCCCGGCTGGCCCGGGAGACAGCTTTCAGGGAGCCGCCTTCCTCCTCAAACCGTGCGTAGCCCGCATCCTGCTTCAGCAAGACCACAGGCGTCGGAGAGCCTGGTCGGAGAGAAGCAGGCTCTCGGTGGAGACTGCGGCCTCCACATCGGCCTCTTCGTCAAGACGTGGCGGAAAGTGCAGCTGCGGCGCGGCCAGCGTTTCCCACCGCACCACACGCACGCTCCGCGGCCGGAGAAAGGGAAGGCTCCCGGCGCGCGGCGGGAGGCACAGCTGAGCGGGACAGGGCTGGCTCACGCTCCTGTCTGGCTTGTTAAAACGCCGTCCAGGGCAGAAGTGCTGACGCGAAGAATCGTGTAAAAATTGCATCTGCATAAAACGACGTGCTGGCAGCGCACGCCGGCCCTGGCAGGGCGGGCCCCGCGTGGCGGCGCCGCTGTCTGCCTCCGCCAGTCCCGGGCGCCCCATCCCCGCAGCGGGAAGGGGGAAGGGAGCCGTCCGCGGGGAGCGCTGGGGGCCAAGGCCGACGAGCAGGAGGGAGCGACGGCCTCCTGCGCCAGGCCTGGTCTTTCAAAGAGCAACGAATGACCTCACGGAGGACACGCTGGCACCCGGAAGCGGTACACGGCTTCGCCCCAGGGTCCCGCAGCTCTGGACTGAGAAAGCTGAAGGAAACAGTCCCCCGAGGGTTTCTCTTGGTGCACGCAGTGACGTCACCACGCCGAGAGAACCAGACAGGCAGCAAGGACCCCGAAGCCGGAAGTGCAGCGAGCACTGGGACCTCGACGGGGAACCCAGGGCCTGTGGATCTCCTTAACGCACTGAGCTGAAGAGCAGCGACCATCCCTGCCGACGCACGGACCTCCCCGTCTAGTGGATGCACAGGTGGAGCCCAGACAGAGGAAACGCCTGCTCCACGGTCACACCCAGTCACTGGCAGATGGGAGATTAGAAATCAACCTTCTAGAGCCTCCTTGGGGGTCCAGAGGTAAAGAATCCGCCTGCCAACGCAGGCGACACAGGTCTGCCCGTGATCCGGGATGACCCACACGCCCCGGGGCAGCGGAGTCCGTGTGCCGCGACTCCTGAGCCTGTGCTTGCCAGCAAGGGAAGCCAGTGCAGTGAGAGGCGCATACGCGGCGACTAGAGAGACGCCCGCAAAGCAACGAAGACGGCACAGCCGGGAATAAATACATGAATAAACCTACATATTAAAAAAAAAAAATCAGCATTCTCATTCCATTCTCCCCCAAAACCAACCTTCTCGCTCCATTCTTAGCCAAATCAGCATTCTCATTCCATTCTCCCGCAAAACCAACCTTCTCACTCCATTCCTACCCACACTTTCCTTTTCACGCACTGCCCTAATTCATGGGAGATGGAGGTGAAGAATCCCAGGTTCAGACTGCATCTCAGGGTGTAAAGACATGGCTACAGAAGCGCACAGTCTGACTTGCTTTACCTCTTTCTGCTCCCAAGATGTGTGACTCTGAGAAAAGGTGTTTCCTCTAACCTCTCAGGTCTCGCTCTGGCCAGAACCAGTGACGGGCTGGGTCAGCCGAGATGTGATGACCACATCCAAAATGCCAGCCTCCAGGCTCATTTGTGTTCCGGGTTCTCCTGAGTTCATGCAGAGACCCCTCTGCTCAGCCCGGCCCTCATACCCTCGTCCTCAGGCTGCTGTCCTGCTATAAAAAGACTGGGACTCAACTTGCAAAGAGGCTGGGCGCTGGCAGTGTCAGAGGGGACCAGCTCCAAGCAGGACGGCAGGGGTTAGCAGGCGAGGCAAGTAACGTTATTCTCTGCAGGAACTGCACACAAAAGCAACACATGGATCCCAGTCCCCATTCAACAGCCGCTCAGACACCATGGACTGAGCGGCTGGTGCGGGTGTGTCCCTTCGCTGTTGGGGACACAGAGGTGAACACAGCGCCCCCTGGATCTGTCCGAAATCTGGAGATGAAAGGGGTGAAGGTCCTCAGCCTGATGAGAAGTAACACCAGCCCTGTCAAGCTTCTCGCTGTCAAGAATCTAACTTGGCTAATACGACTGTGACCTTGGCATTCCTGCTCCCCTGCGGGCGCTCTTAAGCCAGGACCAAGAAATGAAATAGCCAAAAGCCTGGCGATGAGAACAAGCGGAGACAAAGGAAGAGCCTGAAAAGTCTCCCAAATAAACAAGTCTTCCCAGGCGACCTAGAACGATCTTATTATCAGAGGAGACTGTATTTCCAGCAGAGAACTCTAAAATATGAAAGAAATCAAACCATTTCTTATCCTCTAAGATTTGTCCCAGATTCCGTTCAGTGAAACAGCAAGTAACTTCGAATTGCCTAAGTCAACAAATATTTAAGTCCTAAACACCCCCAGAGAGACCCCCTTACCCCTTGGAGTCCCTGACACAAGCAGTCAAGGAGATGTGTTTGGAAGATTTTTACCCCTCTCAAAACTGGCTCCAGGGCTGTATAATCAGCTATAAGATCCCTGCATTATAGCATCTGAGGAAAGGGGACTCAAAGTGTTTATTCGCAATGGCGGTTTCGTCACTCAGCTGTGTCCAATTCTGCAACCCCATGGACTGTAGCCTGCCAGGCTCCTCTGTCCATGGGATTCTCCAGGCAAGAACACTGGAGTGCCATTTCCCAACTGGATTCCAAACCCAATACTGGGTTGCCATTTCCTTTTCCAGGGGATCTTCCCAACCCAGGGGCTGAAGCTGCATCTCTTGCATCTTGTACACTGGCAGGCAGATTCTTTACCACTGAGCCACCTAAGTGGCCCTGTTTACTCACAGTATAAAACACTTTATTGGCTTCAGACACTCCAGCTCCTGTTACAAAGATTAATTAATGACTTATTTGGGGTGGAGGAGAATAAATTAAGGAATCATAATGTTAAAACAGATATTTTCTAAAATTGTACCTAAAATGAAACTAAGGGTGATAAAACCCCCCACATTTATAGGTCTTGATCAGAACGACGTTGAGGAAGACATTTTAAATACATTTGGGAAATGAAGGGACTTCTCTGTAGCTCAAACGGTAAAGAACCTGCCTGCAATGCAGGAGACCAGGGTTCGATCTCTGGGTCAGGAAGATCCTCTGGAGAAGGGAATGGCAATCCACTCCAGTGTTCTTGCCTGGAGAATCCCACGGACAGAGAAGCCTGGTGGGCTACAGTTCGTGGGGCTGCAAAGAGTCGGACATGACTGAGCAACTAACACACACACACAGGAAACGAAGCAGCTCATTCATTTTCAGTGTTGACGTCTAAGGGTTAGGGTTAGGGTTAGGGTAGGGTTAGGGTGAGGGTGAGGGTGAGGGTCACGGTAATAGTTACAACGCGCTTAAAACTGAGGGAGGGAAGTAGAGTTTGGTGAAACATGTCGGCTTCTACTATGAAGGAAAGAGCACAGTGTTCCTCTCACTCCTTTTTCTGACATTTAATCCAAGACAGTCAGTGAGTCCACCTGCTGTCCAGTCTGTCCTTTGCTTCACATTAAGAATTTCATCCTCAACAGGCCTGGAAAAAAGATCCACCCTTGAGAGATGCTCGGGACCCAGAGAGGCGGGATGGGGCCCGGTACCTGTTCCACGCCGGCATCCTGACGGACCGCTTGCACTGAATTCCGATCACATGGGGCTGGGTCTTACACCCTGACAGGTTGAATTGTGCCCTCCTGCCATCCATACGGTGAGGTCCTGGCTGCAGAACCTCAAGAGCGTTTGGAGGTGAGGTCTTCACAGAGGTTACGAGGTGAAATGAGATCCCTGAGGTGGACTCTGAGTCTCCTGGTGTCCTGGTGAGAGCAGGACACAGACACACACAGTGAAGACCTGGGAGGGCCACGGGGAGGAGGTGGCACCTGCCAGCCAAGGAGGGAGGCCTCAGGAGAAGGCAGCCCTGTGGCACCTGTGACCATCCCTGTGAGGGACGACGTTCCCGTGACCGCGTCTAGTCTGCAGGGCTCCATCAGGGCAGCCGGAGTGGACTGATCCAGCCCCAAATCCTGTGTGCTGTGCACGGGTGCCCAGCTTTCAGGCAGAACAAATTCACCAGCTTCCCAAAACTCTTCCTTGCTTTGCCGACGAAATATCCTGGAAGCTGAACATCTCATGAGGTCTGACTTCTAATGATCTCGGACTGACTCCCAGAACACCAACAGAGACGTCATCATCTAAAAACACCCAGGAGACAGCGACCCAGCTGAGCACCCCGGCCCGCCACAGGTCGGCCAGGAGGGCAGGCAGCATGCCTCAACACCGAGGGTCAGAGAAGGGGCACCCGCCCTGAGGTGGAGAGAAGAGACAGTCTGAGGTGGTGCGGCGAAGTCACTGCAGAGAGTCAGGAGAGGAATCAACTGGCGGAGCGGGGAATTTTAGTGGAAAAGCAGGTCACAGTAATTTGAGGGGGAGGGAGTGTCCACTGACGATTTTAACGAAATGAGTTTTCTCCAACATGGAGACAGGAGTGGAAAGAGCTCAACATTAGGCCAGAAGAGGGTTTGCCGACATTTGAAAAGAAAAGAAAAGAAAAAAAAAAAAAAAAAACCTTTAATTCTTGCAGGAAAGACACTTGAGAGATCTTGAGAGAAACACGGAAGTCTTCAGGCTAAATGTTGTTTAGTCACTAAGTCGTGTCTGACTCTCCGCGGCCACAAGGACTGTAGCCTGCCAGGCTCCTCTGTCCGTGGGATTCCTGGTAAACACCATGGTGCTAAAGAAACAAAGGACGTGCTGTGTATGAAAGAATACGGATTCTGGTTGCCTCCCAGTAAGTCACAGGAGCCCCAGGAATAAACTCTCTCTTTACAGGCATTTTCACTCGATTCCAGTTGTTATCTCATTAAACTAGAAAAATGTTTACTTTCTCCTTTTTCGAATGTTTAAGCCGAATTTACTGCTCTATATTATCTATTTAAAAGAGGACAGGTGATCAAAAGGTGAACTTACTGATAAAGCATGAAAGTTAGAGGTCTCTTCCAACTGCTTATCTGAAAACCGACTGGCAGTTATGGAGACTTAAAAAAAAGCTCCTAGAGGGTGACCGGCTGTGAGGCCTTTGTTGGCCGCAGTCCTTTGTTTCTCTTCTTCTGGGCACCCTGGCCCCTTCCCCTGGAGAGCTGTGTCCTGGGCTTTCACTACTGAATCAATTCTACGTCCAGCCCACTGCAATACACAGACAGACCAAGTCCCTAACTTTAGGCCTTGCTGGTTAAAGTCAAAAGAACAAAACTTGAATGTTTACGAGAATCTCGTTTCTTCCTTCATCCTTTCATTGCACATCCACTGGGTGTCAACATGTGCCAGGGACAGATCTAGACACTGATGCTACAGTGGTGAAAAGAAAGACAAGTTCCTTGTTGTGGCAGAGCTTAGAGCTTCACTGGTGTGCTGCACAGCCGTGCGAGGGTGTAAGGAAGAGGGACACCAAACCGAAGGGGTGATTCGCTGCTTAGAGAGGACCTCACAGCTGCAGGAGCTTAACAGGATCACCAGCCTCGTCCTGGAGAGCCTTCCAGCCCTGAACTCTGGGCAGCCAGTCAATTAGGGCTGACACATGGGTTGTAATCTATTTACTGTTCCCGCTTCCAGCATGAGAGTTTAAACAGCAAGCTCTCGCAGGTTCCAAACAGCTCTGTGAGGGTTTCTGCCCAGGATCACTTCACCCGAGAAGACAACTCGTGTGGATCAAGCCAATCTCGAGGACGTGAGCCGCCACTTCCCTGTGAGAGGTTTAATTGTGGATAAAACTTAACATATGGTCTTCTGACCCAAATAAAAGAGCAGAGTTGGAACAGATAACCCAGAGGCTAAAGGGTTTTTGTTCCATAAGGAGCCTTTGGCCTGAAGAGCAGGCTTCCATTTCTCTTCTACCTCCAGTTCTTTCTTTGCACCTTTCGCGTTTCTATTAGACTAAACCCCAGAAGCATCAGCAGAACAGAGGCTGTGTTTGCATTTCCAATGCACTTTTAATTATAGGAAACAGTTGGCAAAATATCAAAACCCCATGTACAATTTCTTCTGGTTCCACTGGGAGCACAAAGGTTTGCCAAGAGAGGAAAAACAGAGAAAATATAATAAAGTTAGAGAGTTATGACAATGCAGAAAAGGAAAGAAAAGAAGAAACATGGGCAGGAAAGAGTGACAAATTTACATCTTTCAGCGGCCACCCTACCTCGAGTCAAAAGCTAGAAATGTGCGTTCTAATATAAGGTGGCTTAACCTGCAATCACATTTCTGACCTCCACAGAATGCACAGTTGGAAAAAGACTTTATTATTTGAGAGGGAAGAAAACGAGGTGATGAGGGGGGAAGGTGTGATCCCAAGGGAAGAACAGTCACTCCTTAAACAAACCAACAGGTTCGTTGGGTTATAAGGGTCGAATAGAAGGAAAAGATGAATCTGATCCACGAGGAGGCATGTAACAGCGCTGTTTTCCATTGCTTTTTCCTCACCTCATTTTCTTTGGACAGAAGACCATCAGGACGCCTTGAACACTTGAGTTCTAGAGGGTGGGGCGGGGGAGAAAAAGGACACCAGCAGAGCCTCTCTGTGAGACTGTGGCTGAAACTCTCGTCAATCACGTGACCGTGGGCAGGCAACAAGGCAAAGGAGATGCTGGGGAAGTAAAGAAGGCTGGCATGCAACGGGGACAAGAGTGGGGGTGCCCAGGGTCTGAGGCTGGGCAGCGGGCAGAGAGGAGGAAGAGCAGGCGTGAGCTCAACCCTGGTTTGCGCGTCTACAGGGGCCACCCTCTCCAACAGGGGAAACGCGTCTCCACTTTGCTCCCAGTGCTAACGGGAGGATCGGGGGTGAGGACACGGGGACACAGCGGGGCTCCCTGAGACTCGAAGGAGGAGGCTCTGCAGGTGGCTGCGGACCCCTGAGATCCCAGACGCGGGTCAGAGGCCAACAGTGGACTTACTCCACAAAGACACACAAAATGATGACATCCTTAAAGGACAGGACAGGACAGAAGCCGGGTTTGCTGTGTCCAGAGCAGTGGTCACCCTGCTTGGCAGATCACATAAGCAGAGGCTGCAGGGAGAGACGGCAAATGGGCTTAGCATCACAGAATTTATCAAGTGAGAACAAATTATCTTTAAGCTACATTAATTGGGGCTCCGATTACATAATAACAAAGGCATAGAAATAATCAAATTATGTAACATTTCATAATTGCCAAAAAAGAAGAGGCAGCAAATGCGCTCCTGAAGTGAACATAAGCAACGTGGATCAGTGCTGAGACGAAAAGTGATGAGACACAAGATAAGATAGGACGCAGGCCTGTCCCTCTGTCCGTTTTTGGAGGCTGGAGGCAAGTCTGAATAGTACGAGAACCTTGAGCTCACCTCCTCCCACAGATACTCCCAAGTCACAACTCACAGCTTGATCACTGTTGATAAAAAGACGGAAGCTACCAGAGGAAGGCGTTCTTCAGCCAAAGACACGACATCTGTCCGTCTTTGGTTCTGGCAGCCGCGCTTCTGCAGCAAGGACGGACGCGGGCACGCAGGCGCAGTCCTTTAGTTCTCTGTGTGTCCTGCGTCTCGCACGCTCTGCGGCGCCCCTGCCCTATCCTGGCCCCTGGGAGCTCCTGCTGGCCATTCAGACTTCAGTCCCAGTGCTACCCTTCGGGAAGCCTTCCCTGCAGCCCCAGGCAGGACTAGGCGTGTGCTCCCGGAAGCTGCCTCCGGGCTTTGTGTGAGCCTTTCCTGCTGATTCAAAGTCACCAATGACAGAACCACCCTCCACCACGTCCGCCTCTCACCTGGGAGCTCCTGGATGACATGATTTCTGGACTATTCACTTTCATACATGAGCTGCGCCCAGAACACAGGTTTCATAAATACCAGATAAAGAGCAAACAAACTCAAGTTCACAGGAAACATGCAAAGCGTCATGTGGCACTCACAGACCTAACGCAATGCTTAACATATAGCAGATACTCAGTAAATATTTGTTGATATCACAGCTCTGTCTAGTCAAGGCTACGGTTTTTCCAGTAATCATGTATGGATGTGAGAATTGGACCATAAAGAAGGCTGAGCACCAAAGAATTGATGCTTTTGAACTGTGGTGTTGGAGAAGACTCTTGAGAGTCCCTTGGACTGCAAGGAGATCCAACCAGTCAGTCCTAAAGGCGATCAGTCCTGGGTGTTCATTGGAAGGACTGATGTTGAAGCTGAAACTCCAATACTTTGGCCACTTGAAGCGTTGACACTGGAAAAGACCCTGATGCTGGGAAAGATTGATGGCAGGGGGAGAAGGGGGCAGCAAAGGATGAGATGGTTAGGTGGTCTCATCAACTCACTGGTCACAAGCTTTAGCAAGCTCCAGGAGATAGCAAAGGACAGGGAAGCTGGGTGTGCTGCAGTCTGTGGGGTCGCAGAGAGCTAGACGTGACTGAGTGACTGAAAACCAACAATAATTGCACTGCTGGTAGAACTAAAAATCTGTTTAACATAAAGCTGTGAGATGTTCATTTAAACAAGACTAGCAGTAAATACAGAGAAGGCAATGGCACCCCACTCCAGTACTCTTGCCTGGAAAATCCTATGGACGGAGGAGCTTGGTAGGCTACAGTTCATGGGGTCGCTAAGATTCGGATACAACTGAGCGACTTCACTTTCACTTTTCACTTTCATGCACTGGAGAAGGAAATGGCAACCCACTCCAGTGTTCTTGCGTGGAGAATCCCAGGGATGGGGGACCCTGGTGGGCTGCCGTCTATGGGGTCGCACAGAGCTGGACACGATTGAAGCAACTTAGCAGCAGCAGCAGCAGCAGTAAATAGCAATTTTGTAATAATGTTTGCAGAATAGATTTTACTTCACGAGTCCAACTTTTAGGTCATCTCTTAATATAGAAAAGTCAGGATATATGCTATCTTATTAAATCTTAACAACAATCTCATGAGGTAGATGTTATAAAAATTCTGCTAACCTAACTGAGATTCGATCTACTAGAATCTTTTACTACTTTTAACCTGATTTTGAAGGGTTAAGAAGAATAATATTCATCTTCTGACATCTAGAAAGCACAAAAGCAGTGAGTGTTAGAGGGACAAGTCAGAAGGAAGATTATGATGGAAACAAAAATTATGGATGATTATAAAATATGAATCAGGTAATTAAAATGATGAACGTTGCACATGTGTGTAGAAATGAAGCAGATGCTGGGAGAAAAAATTATAAGGGCAGGGAAGCAATCCTGCAACATGGAAGAGGCATACCTCTTAGGAACTGGCAAGAGAAAAGAGAAGTGATGAATGACATGGAAGAACTCTGAGTGGTGGCTAGAGAATTAGCTTCAGTGGTGCCTGATTAGCGCAAGGTCACGTCAGAAATAAAGACAGGGAGATTGAGAATTTCAGGCTAAGCACAGTCAAATAGTATTAAAAAAAAAAAAATTNAGGAACTGGCAAGAGAAAAGAGAAGTGATGAATGACATGGAAGAACTCTGAGTGGTGGCTAGAGAATTAGCTTCAGTGGTGCCTGATTAGCGCAAGGTCACGTCAGAAATAAAGACAGGGAGATTGAGAATTTCAGGCTAAGCACAGTCAAATAGTATAAAAAAAAAAAAATTACAGCAATTCTGCTCAGCACCAAGGGCACAGGCCACAACCGGGAAGGACCCTCAGCTGCCGTGGAGACAGAGCAACAGATCTGCAGGGCAGAATGAGACTTTCAAGGAGGCAGGAGGCCCGTATATTTAAATGCACAAAAGCAGGAAGAGACACTTCACAAATGGCAATATTTTTTAAAACACGAATAATTTGACCTTAAAAAAAAAAGAATGATGCCCAATATTACTAGTTGTCAGAGGGATGCAAATTAAAATCACAACGAGGTACCACAAGACACCTGCAAGAATCCCTGTTTAAAAACACTGACGATACCCCCAAGCCACTCAGTAGCACCAGTGCGGTCAGCCTTAGGTGACCTCGGGGTGGCAGGCCGCTGGCCTGATGTGGGGCAGAAGGACTGGGGGCCTTGCTCCAGGTGCCGGGCTTGTGGCCGACAGGGTTGCTCGGGAAAAGACTGCTAAACTGTGCTGCTGCGTCGCTGGCAGGGAGCAGCCCCCCACGATGTTGGAACTGTGGCAACCTGGGGGGGCCATTGTGTGGGGAAGGGCTCTTCTGTCCTCAGTGCCACACGCTGCAGCCTCCTGACCCGACTCGAGACTACTTCAGCCTCATGGACTGAATGGCACCTTCAGAGTCGACACTATGAAGCTCCAACAAAGATACGAGCAACTGCAGCGCCTTGTCCACCCAGACTTCTTCAGCCAGAGGCCTCAGCTAAACAGAAAGAACTGACTGATGATGTGAGCAGAGCTTTTNATGGACTGAATGGCACCTTCAGAGTCGACACTGTGAAGCTCCAACAAAGATACGAGCAACTGCAGCGCCTTGTCCACCCAGACTTCTTCAGCCAGAGGCCTCAGCTAAACAGAAAGAACTGACTGATGATGTGAGCAGAGCTTTTGAAAGACACGATTTTGAAAAAGCCAAGAACTCTTAACAAAGATGAGATACTTTTCAAATGTTGAAGAAAAGATTAAGTTAAAGATGATCCCCCTCTAATGGTTGCTAATTTTAAAGTTTTAAAAATAAAGTTCTTATCTGTTAAAAAAAAAAAACAAACACGCCGACGATGTCAAATGCTGCTCAGGAGGTGGAGGTACTAGAACTCTCACTGCTATCCATTGCTGTGTAACAAACAATCTCAAAGCCCAATGGCTTGAAACAACAAACATTAATCCTCTCATAGCTTCTGATGGCTCGGAGTCTAACAGCGTCTTACGTGAGCATTTTGGACTCTGGGTCTCCCGTGATGTTGTAATCAAGCTGTCTTCAAGGTTGCAGTCATCTGGAGGTATCACTGGGCCAGAATATGTGCTTCCAAGCGAACTCACAGAGCTGTTAACAGGACCTATTGGTTTCTAACTGGGGGTTGGCCAGAGGCCTCAGCTCCTCATCTCGTGGGTGTCTGCAGAAGCCTGCTTGTAACCCCGGCTTCCAACCAATCAAGAAGCAAGTATGCTTCATAACCTAAGCTCAGAAGTAAGGTCTCTCGTTTCTGCTGTGTTCTACACTCAAACCAACCCTGACACAGCATGGGAGAAGACCACACACAGGCGTGAACCCCAGAAAGCAGGGATTTCTGGGGGGTCACTGTGCAGGCCAGCTATCACAGTCATACATCCTCAGTGGGAACATCCATGGTACAATCACTTTGGGAAATAACACAACAGCCTCTTGTAAAGTTAAACATAAGTTACCAAGCGACCCTTTTCTCACTTCCAGTCCCATCTATTCAAGAGAATCGTGTACACACATCCGCGCAAAGCTGTGGGTGGGTGTTCACAGCAGCATCACACATGACAGACCCACACCAGATGCAGTCTAGATGCTCACAAGTCGGTGAACAGACAGACAAGCTGAGATAAACCCACTCTAGGGAACACTACTTGGCAATTATAAAGAACAGAAGATACTCAACTAATAAATGTTCAACATGGATGAACCTCAAACACGAAATGAGGAATAGCAAACAAACACAAAAGTCTATGCACTGTCTGAGCCCATGAAGGCCTATGCACTGCGTGAGCCACTGGCGTGACATGAAAGCTCATATACTATATGGGCCCACTGGTGTGACGTGAAAGCTTACGCACTATATGAGCCCGCTGATGTGACATGAACGCTCATGCACTGTCTGAGCCACTGGCGTGACATGAACGCTCATGCACTATATGAGCCACTGGCGTGACGTGAAAGCTCATGCACTGTCTGGGCCCACTGACGTGACGTGCTTGAAAAGGCAAAGCTATCATGACAGTGACTGCACAGTGACTGCTCAAGGCTGGAATGGAAGACAATTGCAAGGGGCATAAGGAAGTCTTTCAAGGGGGAAACTTTCTATGTTTTGCCTACCGAGGTTACAGGATTATATATACTTTTCAAAACTCACCAAACTACACACTTGAAATGGATGTTTCATTTTATGTAAAATAACACCTTAATAAAAAGTATTATCATATGTGCATGACAATATTATATGCTTCTCAACTCCCAAGGAAACAGAAGTCTATGAAAAGTACAAAATCTCATAACCTATTTTTTCAGTTATATGTTCACTATAGATAAAATGCAAAAGCACTTTTACATGCCAGTGATGACTAATGAGAAAATCAAATTGAAAAGGCACTGGTGCCTCGCAGGCCTCTCTGGGGACCAAGGCAACTGAGCCTTTTGAGAAAAGACGATGAAGGCTGGACCAGAAGTAACGGCAGCGAGGGACTCCCCTGGTGGTCCAGTCGTTAAGACTCCATGCTCCCAGTGCAAGGAGCATGGGTTCGATCCCTGCTCAGCGAAATAAGGTCCCAAACGCCACATGGCACTGGCCCCACAAAAAAAAAAAAAAAAAAAAAATAGAATTAATAGCCGCCGAAGAGAGAAGGAAACGGACCGAGCTGTGTCACCTGAGCTGAAACGACCGGACCTGTCAACTGACTGCAGGTGAAGGACGATCAAAGGAGAGCTTCACGTCTGACGACTGGAGGTCACAACACTGTGAAAGCATCAGATGTCACCTGCCCAGCAAGGCATCGGCAGACTCTCCTGTTTTAAATGGGAACACTCGCCCCTCTAAATCTGAGCTTCCCACCCTGCCTCTCTGCTTCATCTCCATGGC
>SJYV01037129.1:662939-683023 GCA_006410875.1 Neotragus pygmaeus | reverse complement strand
TGTCCTTCACCATCTCCTGGAGATTGCTCAAACTCATGTCCATGGAGTCAGTGATGCCATCCAACCATCTTGTCCCCTGTTGCCCCCTTCTCCTCCTGCCTTCAATCTTTCCCAGCATCAGGGTCTTTTCCAATGAGTCAGCTCTTCATATCAGGTGGCCAAAATATTGGTGCTTCAGCTTCAGCATCTATCCTTCCAATGAATATTCAGGGTTTATTTCCTTTAGGATTGACTGGTTGGATCTCTTTGCAGTCCAAGGGACTCTCAAGAGTCTTCTCCAACACCAGAGTTTGAAAGGATCAGTTTTTCAGAGCTCAGCTTTCTTTATCGTCCAACTCTTACAACCATACATGACTACTGGAAAAACCATAGCTTTGACTATATGGACCTTTGTTGGAAAAGTAATGACTCTGCTTTTTAATAAGCTGTCTAAGTTTGTCATAACTTTTCTTCCAAGGAGCAAGCATTGTCTTTTAATTTCGTGGCTGCAGTCACCATCCACAATGATTTTGGACCCCAAGAAAATAAAGTCTGTCACTGTTTCCATTGTTTCCCATCCGTTTGCCATGAAATGATGGAATCCTATGCTGTGATCTTAGTTTTCTGAATGTTGAGTTTTAAGCCAGCTTTTTCACTCTCCTCTATCACCTTCCTCGAGAGGCTCTTTAGTTCCTCTTTGCTTTCTGCCCTAGCACTGAGCTTTCCAGGGCTTGGGGGGCAGGGCAGGTCCTAAGCTTGCAGGGCCTTTCTGGAGAAGCCAGTGAGGGTGCTCAGCCCTGGGCTGTGGTGTGCAGGTACCCAACACTCAGACCTTCTCTCCCCGCCCCTCCCTTCCAGGTTCTACTTTCTTTCTCCCCACCTCCCCCACTGCCAAGAACAGGAGGAGGGGGCCTACAGCAGGTTTCTCCTCACTCCAAGGCACCCCTGCCTGATGCCTGACAGATGGGGGACAAATGTTTTTTGCATGTGAGGGAAACAGGGGCTGAAAGGAAGCCTGGGATGAAGTTCTGCACCAGAGGGACCCGTGCCAGCCCAGTGCAGGCAGGTATTTGCCAGATGATGCCCCAGCACAGGGAGGGATGGCAAGGAGGCTGGAAGGGGAGGTCACAATGCATTCTTGGGAAGTTCCTATGGGGCACCTGGGACCCCATCCTGCTGGGACCACCCGAGGATGTGGGTGGGATGCACCCCAGAATTGCCCTACTGGGAAAGGAAGCTGCGGGAAGCATCCAAAGGCTCCTGACCCTCGTGGGTGGAGGTGGCTCCTGGCAGCATCAGACCTCATCGCCCCCAGACCTCAACACTACCATTCTGTCTGTCCCCCCTCGCCCGCAGCTGCTCTCTGAGCACCTTCAGCTGGAGCAAGGAAGCCCTGCGGGTGCTCAAGGTGGAGGCCCAGCTTTCAGCTCAGTGGCCCACCTACTGAGCGCCTGCTGTGTGCACTTGGGCGGCCAGGGACAAGGCACCTGCTGAGGTCGGCACCCAGCCTGGAGATGCTGCCGTGGACCTGGGCTTGCAGCAGGCACCCTGTATGAAGTCTTGGAGTGAAGGGTCCTTACAGTGGAGGGAGTCTTGGGGAACGTGGAGGAGATGAGTTTGAAGGGTTGAGAGGGGCTGGGCATGGACTCAAGGGGTCTCTGGTTCAGTGGAAGCACAGGTTTGCCAGTGGAGCGCGGCCGGGAGGAGGCAGCAGGGGAAAGCGGGTGCCTCCTGGATGGGCCAGCTGTGTGCCGCCGGTCTTCACTTCCATCTCTGGGGTCCCATTCAGCTGGGCTGGAGGGTGTGGACAGCTAGTGGCTGGAACCGGTTAGCAGAGAGTTCATGGAGCCCTTAGGCCAACCCATAGCCCAAGGACGTGTGGGAGCCCCTGACCGCGCCCCGGTCCCTGCCTTCCCCTCACAGACCGGCCTTTGTACTGCTGGTCTGACACAGGCTCTCCTTGTGGCCAGAGGCAGGGTGCTGGCGCAGGTTTTCCATGAGAAGCTGGATGAGGTGGTCACAGGGCCCCAGGGAGACCTGGCCAGGGGGATGGAGGGCTGGGCTGGGGGCTCCCAGGGTGTGTCTGAGGGTTCCCAGAAGGTGCCACACCATGGGTGGCTGCTGCTTCCAAAGGGCTCACTCTCTCCCAGGGCAGGAGGCTCTCCTGATGCCCTCTTGCTAATTAAAGCAGCTCAACAACCCCCACCCCCCATGAGCGGGGCTGTGGGGCTTGCACACTCCAAAGGGCAGCCTTCCAAGACTCAGGTACGGAATGTTTCTCACGCTGGCCCTGGGGAGACTCCTGGTGAGCTGATGGTCCGTGAGGGTCCCTCACTCAGCCTCCTAAGGCCACAATCAGTTCCTCCTGGACCATTTTTTCTTGTTGCCTTTCCGGCTGTTTCCCAGATGGTCTCACCAGGCTGAGTGGGCCTCATATAGACCCTGTGCTCACCAGAGTCTCACGCTTGGCTTAATGCTCTGCTATCAGCATCTTGAAATTCTTCATGATTTTTGAACAAGGAGCTCTACAATTTTATTTTTCTCTGGCTCCACAAATGATGTCACTTCTCCTGTCTCAGGGATCAGGAGAAAATAGAAATGTCCTGAATTACTCAGGAGAGGGTCCCCAGCTCATCCACACTCTTAAAGCTCCTCCTGCTTCTCGACTCAGGGTGAGGAGGACACAGTTGCGGGCATTTTGCAAGTGTCAGTTTATTCCAAGAAATATTTTTAAAGGGAATTGCTTCATGAAAATGATACATGCTTATTGTGAAAATTTTAAACACTACAGAAAGTTAAGAAAAAGTGAAAGGGAAAGTTGTTCAGTCGTGTCCGACTCTTTGTGACCCCATGGACTGTATGTAGCCTGCCAGGCTCCTCTGTCCATGGAATTCTCCAGGCCAGAATACTGGAGTGGGTAGCCGTTCCCTTCTCCAGGGCATCTGGGATCAAACTGAGGTCTCCTGCATTGCAGGTGGATTCTTTACTGTCTGAGCTACCAGGGAAGACCAAGTGAAGAAAAAAATAATTCAAATTCCATCATAGAAAAGTGCCTTTATTGGCATTTTGGTGAACATTTTCATGGTGCTGCGTATGTATGTGCACATTTATATACTGTCTAAGCTCAGACTACTGTAACAGAAATAGCACAGACTGTGTGGTTTAGACAATAAACATTATTTCTCACAGTTGCAGAGGCTGGGAAGTTCAAGATCAGAGAGCCCGAAGATTTGGTGTCTGGCAAGGGTCCAGTCTTGGCTGGAGATTCCAACTTCTCACCATGTCTTCACCTAGTGGAGAGGGAGCTCCATATAAGAACACTAACTCCATGCTGGGGGCCCCACCCTCATGACCTCATCTAATCCTAATTACCTCCCAAAGGTCCCACCTCCTCATACCACTACATTAGGGGTTACAGGTTCAACATATGGATTTGAGCAGACATGTTGTTTGAGCATTCTGGTGCAGAGGTTAAAGCATCTGCCTGCAATGTGGGAGACCTGGGTTCGATCCCTGGGTCGGGAAGATCCCCTGGAGAAGAAAATGGCAACCCACTCCAGTATTCTTGCCTGGAGAATCCCATGGACAGAGGAGCTTGGTGGGCTACAGTCCATGGGTCACAAAGAGTTGGACACGACTGAGCAACTTCACTTTCACTTTCTGGTGGCTCAGATGGTAAAGAATCTGCCTTCAATGCAGGAGACCCAGGTTCAACCCCTGGGTCAGGAAGATCCCCTGGAGAAAGGAGTAGCAACCCACTTCAGTACCCATGCCTGGAGAATTCTATGGACAGAGGAGCATAATATATATATATAGATATATGTTTATATTCATCTGTATATATCTACACACATTTCTGACATAATTAATATAATTAAGATCATTTATATAAATATTTACTGTTATTTTTACTTTACATTAAAGTTTCAGCTGTTCGAAGTCCAGGACATATAGATCTACTGCACTCGTTTTTAACAGCTGTGGAGAATTCCACTGCATTTGTAAACCACCATAAATGACTGAGGGCTTCCCTGATGGCTCAGTGGGTAAAGAATCTGCCTATAAGCCAGGAGGCATAGGAGATGTGGGTTCGGTCCTTGGGTTGGGAAGACCTCTTGAAGAAGAAAGTGGCAACCCACTCTAGTATTCTTGTCTGGAAAATCCCAAGGACAGAGAAGCCTGGCAGGCTACCCTGAGGTCACAAAGAGTTGGACATGACTGAAGTGTCTAAGCATGCACAAATGACTTAACCAGGACCCCACCCCCACAACATACATGTCAGCTGCTGCCAAACTTTGACTCTTAAAACAAGGCAGTGAGAATACATCCTGGGTGGAGGCATCTGGGTTTCATGTTCTCCTGCTGTATAGACATAGGGACTGGCACATTTTTCAACCTCCCCACGCCCACCCCTGACAGTAGGTGAATTAGATGGAGCATATTTTAATCTCTGGGTTGAAGCAGTTGTTTCCAAATCTGACTACCTTTAATGTTCTAGCATGTGTTGACTATCCCAATCCAAATCTCATTTGTTCACTTGGCTTTTCACCTACCCCACTGGCTCCAGTGAATTCTTTCTTTAAATTTGGAAGACTTGTGTGCTTTTCTTAGTCTCTGGTGTCCCCCATGAGAAGGGACAGTGACAGTTCTCTGCTTTAGGAAAACTCACTCAGAGGGCATGTCACACCACAGCTCTGGGATCACCATCAGCACCACTCCAGTCTCGCAGAATCCGATGTACAGTCAACACTCAACAAACATCTTGGGAGTGGGTGAAAGTGTTCACACATCCTTTTTTCTTTATTCCCTTCCCAAACATTTTATTATAAAAAAATTTTTTTTGAACATACAGAAAAGTTAAGTGAATTCTGAAAAAAGTTGAGCAAACATTCAAATACTTACCACTGGATAACATTTTGCTCTGTTTGCTTCACTGTATATCTGTCCAGCTCTCTAAATATCAATCCATCTTATTTCTTTTTATACCTTCCAAGGAGAGTTGCAGACTTCACCCCTAAACACTTCAGCTCATGTATCATTCTGTTGAATAATTACTTTACAGTTCATTTTTCTCAGGTGAAATTTACATGCAATGAAGTTTCCAGATCTTAAGCGTGCCATCTGCCAAGTTTTGAAAAAAGCATCTGCCTGTGTGAATCAGAACCCTGTCAAGGTTCAGACCATTGCCACTGTCACCCAGATGGTGCCCTCAAACCCCTTCCTGGTCCACCCTCCCCGACACTGTCCCCAGAGGCAGCCATGGTTCACATCTTTATTTTATCTTTGATGAGTTTTGCCTGTTCTTGACCTTCACATAAATGGTGTCCAACTCCAGAGACTCACAGAGTAGAAAGAAAGAAAAAGAAAGTGAAGTCGCTCAGTCGTGTCTGATCCTTTGCTACCCCATGGACTGTAGCCTACCAGGCTCCTCATTCCGTGGGATTCTCACTCTGTAATAGTTCTGAAATCCATCCACGTTGTTGTGTGTGTTCATCCCTCACACTCTTTTGTGTCACTTAGCACACTTTCAAAGACCCTTAGTCCATTTCCATTTGACTTGATTTGTCCAAGGTTCCACTGCCAGTTACAGGGGGGTGGTCAAGGTTTGTCTCTATGCCTCCAGGTAGGAATGGACCCCAAAAGTTATGGATGGAAGCTTCAATATCACAGTAATCCAAGTCTATGGCCTGACTAGTAATCTTGAAGAAGCTGAAGTTGAACAGTTCTATGAAGACCTATAAGACCTGCTAGAACTAACACCCCCAAAAGATGTCCTTTTCATTATAGGGGACTGGAATGCAAAAGTAGGAAGCCAAGAAACACCTGGAGTAACAGGCAAATTTGGCCTTGGAGTACAGAATGAAGCAGGGCAAGGCTAACAGAGTTCTGTCAAAAGAACGCACTGGTCATAGCAAACACACTCTTCCAACAACACAGGAGAAGACTCTGCACAGGGATATTACCAGATGGTCAACACCGAAATCAGATTTATTATAGTCTTTGCAGCCAAAGATGGAGAAGCTCTATACAGTCAGCAAAAACAAAACTGGGAGCAGACTGTGGATCAGATCATGAACTCTTTATTGCCAAATTCAGACTTAAATTGAAGAAAGTAGGGAAAACCACTAGNGCACAAGCTCCTTGGCTGAGCATCTAAGGTCCTCCCCATTCAGCTCCAACAGCTGTCTCCACATCACACACACAGATTGGATTCTGTCCTCCCGTTCTGTCTGGGCAGGACTGCAAACACGTGTGCACACACCTAGACTTCCGTTCTCTTCAAGCCCACATATTCAACCCAACACCAAGACAAATGCCATGAAACAGTCCAATACCCGGGGAGAAGTCATTTCTCCCACCTGCTAACGATCACATCACTTCACCCAGTTTTCCTCTGGAGGCACTTATCAACCTCTGCCTTGCACGTGGCATTTTGGAATGAGGTTACAGAAGCGAGACGGCACCTCGAGAAGTGTGCCGTTACTCTAGTTTGGTAACGGAAAGGAACATTTCACGAATGAAGTGATCTTCTACTTTTTTATTAATTCCTGGCAGAACTGAAGGGCTATTAGGAGGCTGACAGGGAAGGATCCTAAGGTTCCCAAATGGTCCACAGTGCGACTGGGTTTCTTGGTTGATGCTGTAAAAAGTGGTGATGCCAGCAATCAGGGAAGCTGGCATCCAGGGGCATCTGTCAGAACAGCACAGGTGCTGTGCCATCTATATAGTAGGANTAAGGTTCCCAAATGGTCCACAGTGCGACTGGGTTTCTTGGTTGATGCTGTAAAAAGTGGTGATGCCAGCAATCAGGGAAGCTGGCATCCAGGGGCATCTGTCAGAACAGCACAGGTGCTGTGCCATCTATATAGTAGGATGTTTGCTGATTGCCTTCTTGCACACAGCTGCCCACGCCACACAAAGACCCTCCAACTTTACAGGCCTGGGTAGATCAGGCTAAACAATACACGTGATGAAGACAATGGAATTCTCCAGGCAAGAATACTCGAGTGGGCAGCCATTTCCTTCTCCAGGGGATCTGGAGGGACCGACCCATGACTCGAATCCAGATCTCCTGCATTGCAGGCAGATTCTTTACCACCTGAGCCACAGGGGAAGACCTATAATCTACTTTAGCCTGCAAATTGAAAACTGAGTTGTGGGCTTCCCTGATGGTGCAGTGGTTAAGAATCTGCCTGGCAATGCAAGGGACGTAGGTTCAATCCCTGATGTGGGAAGATCCCGCATGCCTCGGAGCAAGTAAGCCTGTGGGCTACAACTCCTGAGCTCTTGTACCCTAGAGCCCGTGGTCCGCAACAAGAGAAGCCACGGCAGTGAGAAGGCTGTGCACCGCGACACACGTCCCCACTCACCGCAACTGGCGAGAGCCTGGACACAGCAGCAAAAACCCGCCACAGTCAGAAAATAAAAAAATAAATCTTTTTTTAAAAAAAGGAAAAAAACCACTCAGAGTCTTCTGCAAACTTCACTTTGAACAAGCAATGGACTGAAGAAGCCGAAGTAAGACTGAGAGAAGAAACAGCGTGTCTGCAGGTGTAATCCCCGACTTCTGGAGCCTCAGGGGCCCTGACATGAGCGAGGAGGGGGACAGCCTTGACTTACGCGAATGTGCAGGGCACGTGAGCTGCCAGGCAGGAGGCCCTGCTCCCGTGGGTCTGCGTCANTTAAAAAAGGAAAAAAGCCACTCAGAGTCTTCTGCAAACTTCACTTTGAACAAGCAATGGACTGAAGAAGCCGAAGTAAGACTGAAAGAAGAAACAGCGTGTCTGCAGGTGTAATCCCCGACTTCTGGAGCCTCAGGGGCCCTGACATGAGTGAGGAGGGGGACAGCCTTGACTTATGCGAATGTGCAGTGCACGTGAGCTGCCAGGCAGGAGGCCCTGCTCCCGTGGGTCTGCGTCACCAGCCCCCTGGCACGTGAGCTGCCAGGCAGGAGGCCCTGCTCCCGTGGGTCTGCGTCACCAGCCCCCTGGCATTGTTCTCATGCAGAAACTGCACTGCTTAAATGCAGCAAAAAGAGTCCCACCAAAAGCAACGTCTAAAACAAAATATAAGAATAGTACACATTAGTTAAAAATAATCCCACATGTGAACGCACCTATGGGCTACAAGCATCACCCTTGATGCTATGCATGTATGTTGGCAGTATATGCAAATATTACCATTACTTTTTTCTTGTGCACAAAGCTCTGCACGTGGCAGCTCTGCCTCGGTGCCGGACGCGCTCATAGGTGCTGCTGTCGTTCACCAAACGTGCGCGCCTGTGTGTGTGCTAAACGTGCGCGCCTGTGTGTGTGCTAAACGTGCGCGCCTGTGTGTGTGCTAAACGTGCAAGCCTGTGTGTGTGCTAAACGTGCGCGCCTGTGTGTGTGCTCTCATTTCTTCCACCCAAATAAACACGCAGATTGACACCACAAGGCTGCTTTTTCGCTGAGGCAGACGATCGAGCAAACAAATATTTATTCCGGGTTACTCAGCTGTGATACATAAGGGGATTCATGACATGCTACGTCTGGTGCCTGCTTAGCTTCTACGAGATAATTGCATCTCCGATCACCTAGGACATCGCCTTAAATGCAGAGACCTGATTTTAAAATTTAAAAAACATGGAAGGGGCAGAATTTAATCAGTCATGCCTCCATAAAATCACGGGGAGATATAAACAAATGGGCAATAGGAAGGTGCAATAAAGCAGGATTAATCAAACTGTGATTAATTCGGGATCAGATGAAACCCCGGTGCCAGCTGCACCGGGCCCCTTGTGTGGCCATTATTCCCTCCTGCTCCTGCTCCTAGCCTTCCTCCACCTTCCCCTCTGCTCTCACCCCAAGGGCAGCCTCCTCCTCCATGGATAAACCTGCGGGAGAGTTAATTGTCACATACACGGGTTTAATCACACTGCCCATCGCATCTGGGGGCCCTGCCGGTAGCGATCCGTGACTAATTGTTGTGGTAATTTTTCAATCATTAACAGCAGCACATATGCTGCAGACAAATCCCAAGGTGCCTGCTAAACCCCGGTGACAAGCGGCCCGCGGGCTCCAGGAGGGCCGGCACAAGCCTGGCCCGCGCCCCCCCAGCCCCATCAGTCACGCACCGTCATCAGTGCACACAGAGCCCCAGGATGTGTCCGGCTGCCAGGAGGCCCCAGGGGCCCGAGCATGCCCGTCTATTCTTTGAAAGAGGAAGAGGAAGACGGGGATGGGGGGAAGGAAATTAAAACTCCACGTGGGACAAGTGGCCTAGGGCCTAGTCTAAATTCCGTTGTTTCTCATTTCGGGCGGGCTCCAGCGAGTGGCCTTTCTTGGAGTTTCAGCCGCAGGAGCGGTCTCCATGGCAACCACGGAGCTCACCGTGGCTCTCAGGGCAGCTTCCCGGGGCTCAATTCTCTGGTGTGCCAGGTCGGGCGGGGTGCCGGGCACATGGGTGGGACCACCCCGCCCTAGGGGACGCTCCTGCTGTGAGCCCACACGATCAGGCAGAGTCTGGGCTGCCCGCACGGTTCCGGTTCCGCCAATGCTATTTAGTTTCCATTTCCCCTTTTCTAAGGCTCTTTGTTGGCTAAGAGCAAAGGGCCGCTGGCATAACTATCTTAGGAGAAAAAGACTAAACTTAAAATAGGCGGTAGAACAGGGCTTCTCCTCAGTATTCGGTAATAACCTATGTGGGGAAACAATCTGAAAAGAATGCAAAGAGATGGAGATATCTGAAAAAGATATCTATAGACATATCTCCATTCCATGGACAGGGAGGCCTGGCGTGCTGCAGTCCATGGGGTTGCAAAGAGTCGGACACGACTGAGCGACTGAACTCAACTGATTCTTTTTCAGATTCAGTTATAACTGAATCACTTTGCTGTACAGTTGAAACTAAGACAACGTTGCAGATCAACTATCCCCCAATATAAAATAAAATTTAAATTAAACTTTAAATTCTACAAACGGGCAGTACAGATAAAGTCATGGGTATCGATCTACTGGAGGCATTCGTCTCATAGATCTTGCATGAAAGGAATAGTCATGAGGAAATCAAACCTCCTGAGTTTTCCCTTTGGCGCTTCCTCGACGCAGGAACATTGGGGATATTAGCCGGAGTCGGGAAAAGCCCAGAGAAGGCGATGGCACCCCACTCCAGTGCTCTTGCCTGGAAAATCCCATGGATGGAGGAGCCTGATAGTCTGCAGGCCATGGGGTTGCTAGGAGTCGGACACGACTGAGCGACTTCCCTTTCATTTTTCACTTTCATACATTGGAGAAGGAAATGGCAACCCACTCCAGTGTTCTTTCCTGGAGAATCCCAGGGACGGGGGAGCCTGGTGGGCTGCCGTCCGTGGGGTCACACAGAGTCGGACACGACTGAAGTGACTCAGCAGCAGCAGCAGCAGCAGGGGAAAGCCAGAGAAGGGTTCTTGGGCTGTGACCAAAATTCTGACTCTTCTACGGAGTCTCGGGAAACGCCCTCTGTACCTCGTTTCCCCAGGATTCAAATAAGACCTGCTTATCTTGGGCACTGCGCAGTGGATCGCTGCACGAGGTCTCGGCAAGACTTAATTAGTCTGTGCCACTCGTTTCGAGCTCCTCAGATGGGAGCTGTTTGTGCGGCTCTGCTGCGGGAAACGAGAGGCCGGGCGCCCTCTGCTGCTGCTTCTGGGTTGGCCTCTGGGTGTCTGCAACCTGCCGCCCGCTGGACACACTCACTGTTCCCAGGCATCCTGACACAGGAGAAGGAAGGAAGGTGCACGGGAGGAGGGAGGGAAAACAGACGCAGGCTGACTGCTGCCAGCGGAGCATCTCCCACCAAGGCGGCTGCTCAGAGCAGGGAGGGAAAGGTCTGCGAGAGTCCAGAGCGCCCGGCTCTGCGTCAGCAACGCACACCGAAGGACAAGGAGGAAAACGGAGGAGAGCGACAGGATCTCACTGACCCATCTGTTTTCTAGAAAAGTCAGGAGGACTTCAGATTTTATTAACATTCACATTCACATTAGCTCCTGACTTTGTTTCTGGGTTTAGTTTGAACAGCTTCCCGGGTGGCTCAGAAGTCAAGAATCTGCCTGCCAATGCAGGAGACGTGGGTTCAACTCCTGGTCTGGGAAGATCCCCTGGAGAACGAAATGGCAACCCACTCCAATATTCTTGCCTGGAAAATCCCATGGACAGAGGCGCCTGGTGGGCTACAGTCCATGGGGTCACAAAGAGTCGGACACAACTTAGCAAGTGAACAACAAACGCCATCAGGAAGCTTAGAGTCTAATTTACAGCCTAATTTGCATCAGCTATAGGTTAGTGCTCTCCTCCGTCTCTTCATTTAGTTTGAACAAAGCCAGACCCACATGTCGTGACACTCCATGAACAAATCCATTTTTGAGCCTAGATGCTCTAACTCACTCTCACCATGAACAAAAAGTTATGCAGACGAAAAAGAAGACCATTTGGCATCATCCTTTTTCCTCCATTCTGTAAATAATGACCCTTTTAATAACATTTGAACACCTGCAAATACAAATTCAGTGCAGAGCTGACGTCCGACAGCAACTTTCTTTTAAGAAAGAAACTCTGCTTCTTTATTAGAAATTAACTATTCTTGCAAGATGCTGGTAATGATAGTAATAACAACAATACACTAAATAAAAATATATTCAAGCCTAAAATTCACTGAACTCTCTGTCAGAAACAGTTCTGAGGGGTCCACCTGTGATGGGGGGCCCAGGGTGGGGGAGGATGGGGCAGCCTGGGGGTGAGGACGGGGGGCCCCAGAGTGGGGAGGATGGGGGCCTGACTGCAGGGCTGCCACCTGGCACCCCCAGGAGCGGCCAGACTGCAGGCAGCAATGGCGGAGGGCAGGTCCCACTAAGACACTGGGTCAAGGGCTTATGTCCGTCTCTGACCCTTTGCAAGGACCCAAATCCCATCAGACTCAAAACGGCTGCGCTGTGCTCAGCCATGTCCGAGTCTTCTCAACCCCATTGGCTACAGCCTGTCAGGCTCCTCTGTCCATGGGACTCTGCAGGCAAGAATACTGGGGTGGGCTGCCACTTCCTCCTCCAGGGGAACCTTCTCGACCCAGGGCTCTAACCTGCATCTCTTGCGTCTCGTGCATTGGCGGCAGGTTCTTCAGCACTGTGCCACTTGAGAAGAAGCCTCAGAATGACGAGACTTCAGCAAACGAAGATGGTCAGGAAGACGAATTTTTCACATTTTCCCTATCACACTAGCTGGAGAGAGGGTTATGAGATACCACGACGAACGCACACCTACGTCTGTATCCACAGACACAGATTCCAGAGACAGAAGCCCTGAGCTCCCCCCCACCCCACCCCGAGAGAGCCGCAGCCTGCACACAGGACGCCCTCCCTCCTTTTCTCACTACCTTTCCCCAGTCCATCTGTCTAAGGCCAGGAACCCCGTGCACCATCCCGGGCAGTCCACTCACACACAAGTGTGAATAATTTGCTAACTGTATGGAAATGAAATGGTTTACGGATCACACAGGGAATCTGCGATAGGAAAATGCTGAAAGATCAAACGCTAGTATTTATGATTGCGTGATTATGTTTTACGAGTGAAGTGGCCCCCTTTGAAACTGATTTAAAGATTCCTGGTCAAACTGTATTTTAGAAAGTGAGGATCCTTTCTCTAATGTTATAGATTATCCTTAAATAGTTCTCTCTTAAACTATGAAACATTTGAGGAGACTATGAAAGGGAATTCAGTTATCATGAGATACAACCTTACTTAACCGTCACACAGATTACCCTTTCATTATATGGCTAAATTTTTTTGCTGTTACGAGCCAGGGGAAAAAAATATCTAATTGGCATGCTCTGAAATACTGAGTTAAACTCCGTACTACAGATGTGCAGTGTCTCACAGTTTAAGATTTCTATTTTACAATGCACTGCAGGATGAGAAATACCACTTAGAAAAGCATCAGCTTTGATGTTGCTGACCCGAGGGTTTCCATGACACTACAGCTCTTGAAAGAGTTTGATGTGTTTGACATCGCCCAGAAATCCTGGGTTGAGAATACCCCTGCCTCTCTGCCAAGAATGGATAAGATGCCCCTTCCAGTCCCTTCCAGTTCTGACGCTGGATGACTGGAGGTTTTTACTGCTGGCCTTGCTCTCTCCGGTGGCTCAGACAGTAAAGAAGCTGCCGGCAATGCAGGAGACCCAGGTTCGATCCCTGGGTCAGGAAGATCCCCTGGAGAAGGAAATGGCAACCCACNTACCTTTCTTTGGGACTGGAATGAAAACTGACCTTTTCCAGTCCTGTGGCCATTGCTGAGTTTTCCAAACTTGCTGGCATATTGAGTGCAGCACTTTCACAGCATCCTCTTTCAGGATTTGAAATAGCTCAACTGGAATGCCATCACCTCCACTAGCTTTGTTCATAGTTATGCTTCCTAAGGCCCACTTGACTTCACCTTCCAAGATGTCTGGCTCTAGGTGAGTGATCACATCTTCATGATTATCTGGGTCATGAAGATCTTTTTTGCACAGTTCTTCAGTGTATTCTTGCCACCTCTTCTTAATACCTTCTGCTTCTGTTAGGTTCAAACCATTTATGTCCTTTATTGAGGTCATCTTTGCATGAAATATTCCCTTGGTATCTCAAATTTTCCTGAAGAGATCTCTAGTCTTTCCCATTTTATTACNAGTGTATTCTTGCCACCTCTTCTTAATACCTTCTGCTTCTGTTAGGTTCAAACCATTTATGTCCTTTATTGAGGTCATCTTTGCATGAAATATTCCCTTGGTATCTCAAATTTTCCTGAAGAGATCTCTAGTCTTTCCCATTTTATTACTTTCCTCTATTTCTTTGCATTGATTGCTGTAGAAGGCTTTCTTATCTCTTCTTGCTATTCTTTGGAACTCTGCATTCAGATGCTTATATCTTTCCTTTTCTCCTTTGCTTTTTGCTTCTCTTCTTTTCACAGCTATTTATAAGGCCTCCTCAAACAGCCATTTTGCTTTTTTTGCATTTCTTCTCCATGGGGATGGTCTTGATTCCTGTCTCCTGTACAATGTCATGAACATCCATCCATAGTTCATTAGGCTTTCTGTATAGAGGATCATATTTTTAGTAATAGGGATAGCAAACAAGTTTCACCTCTTTTGTGAATTCCAATTAATTGTCATTAGCTTCTTACTGCAGAGGACTGATAAGGATTCTGAGACATTGTCAAGTCTCATTGGAAAAGATAGTCATAACTGATCAACAATGACAATCACAGTTTAGGTGTGTGTGAGTGTGTGTGCTTATGTGTGATAAAAGTTCTGTACTTTTTATTCCTGAACTATAGTTAACCAAGTATGAAAATACCATCTCTTAAAGTATATTAATTATAATTATCACTGGATTATGCATTAAGAAGTCTACCACATCATGCCTTTCCCTTCACATGGCACTTACTTTAGGTTCAATAAGTGTTGAATGGACGCATAGTTTTACTCACAAAATATAGTCCTGAGGGAACTTGTAGGCAATGTAATTCTACATATGAGGGAATATAGATTTAAAATGGGTTCACAAACATAATCAAGGGATATCATTGATGTTTTGATGATTCTATATTATTTTACAAGAGTCACAAAATTAAACCACTCTAAATATCATTTGGATTTGTAAGGATACTTAAACTGCCCAACTGAGTGTGCTAAACATGGAGTAAGCTGAGGTTGCCTCTCTTGTACTGTCATGGATTATAAACCACATTAGCGTTAAACAATACTGTCTAAATACTTATTTCATGTACAGAAGTAGATTTTTTCTATGTTTCTTTGTTTTGAAACAAGGAAAAAACAAGACATTTGATGTTACCAGTAGGAGAGAATAAAAGCAAATTTGAAAGAGGTCATTGTGCTTTTCTTTCTGCAGCATTGACACAAACAAGGAAAGGGGATGAGGAAGGTGGATTAGAGAAATAAAGCTTTTTCAAGAAATGAGATTTTTGAGTTTATTGTAAAAACTTAGCCAGGTCAAATGCCTAAGGAGAGAACTTAATGAAAATAAATGGTGACTTCAGTAATTGGATTCATATCAAATAATAATAAAGTGAAAATTAAAACAATATTAAGCCATATTCCCTTGAAGAAATAATAAAACAATAACAACCAAATACCCATTATTCAGAGTGAGTTATAAATTTCAAGGAGGGGATATTTTCTATGTGCTAATAAACTTGAAATAATAAAATGAATGTTAGAATGTGAGAGAGATTTGTTGATGGTTGGCGTCAATGTTTGGTAAAACTTAAAAGAAGCTACCTGTCTATAGCATGCAGACAGGCAATAAATTGTTTTCAAATGTAAGATATGGAGGAAAGCAATATGTTTAGCATTGAGGTTAAGATAAGAAACTTCTGAGTTGAAACTTTGCCTCTACCATTTAATAGCTCTGTGACTTCTTATCCCAAATTTTTCATTTGTAAATTGGCTATTAGAGACATTTCAGGAATACATGGGTTAATACATAGCAAATATTTAGAACAGTGCCTGGAATGTGGCAAATGATCTATTAAGAAATACAACACCCCTCCCCCTCTCACACAGTATCACACTCCCATGCTTGGTCTCTAGAGTAGTTTGTTCTAAAATGTTCATAAATATTGGAAGTTTGGAAAAGTGACAAATGTGATATGAACAAAAAGATTGTTTCTGACTCATTATAATATCCCTTTGGCAGCTGAAGAAAAGCTCAGAGATATGAGTGTGGTTTGCTGACAGTCACATATCTTGAAAGTGAAGTCAGTCAGTCGTGTCCGACTCTTTGCGATCCCATAGACTGTAGCCTATCAGGCTCCTCCGTCCACGGGATTTTCCAGGCAAGAGTGCTGGAGTGGATTGCCATTTCCTTCTTCAGGGTATCTTACCGACCCAGGGTTTGAACCCAGGACTCCTGCATTGCACGCAGATGCTTTACTGTCTGAGCCACCAAGGAAGCCCTTGAAAGTACCATATGACAATTCTGAAACTGTATCTGACACTCAGACTCAAACTCCACACACTCCACTGTGCTTTCCGTCTCTGTTGTCCTCTCAGCTCACTGTGAAAGACGGTTAGTTGCTCAGTCATGGAAGTCAGTCCAAATAGTTTTCATGTACATGCTCAGTCGCCAGGGAAGTACCAGTTCAGTTCAGTTCAGTCGCTCAGTGGTGTCCAGCTCTTTGCGACCCCATGAATGGCAGCATGCCAGGCCTCCCTGTCCATCACCAACTCCCGGAGTTCACTCAGACTCATGTCCATTGAGTCAGTGATGCCATCCAGTCATCTCATCCTCTGTAGTCCCTTCTCCTCCCGCCCCCAATCCCCATCAGACTCAAAACGGCTGCGCTGTGCTCAGCCATGTCCGAGTCTTCTCAACCCCATTGGCTACAGCCTGTCAGGCTCCTCTGTCCATGGGACTCTGCAGGCAAGAATACTGGGGTGGGCTGCCACTTCCTCCTCCAGGGGAACCTTCTCGACCCAGGGCTCTAACCTGCATCTCTTGCGTCTCGTGCATTGGCGGCAGGTTCTTCAGCACTGTGCCACTTGAGAAGAAGCCTCAGAATGACGAGACTTCAGCAAACGAAGATGGTCAGGAAGACGAATTTTTCACATTTTCCCTATCACACTAGCTGGAGAGAGGGTTATGAGATACCACGACGAACGCACACCTACGTCTGTATCCACAGACACAGATTCCAGAGACAGAAGCCCTGAGCTCCCCCCCACCCCACCCCGAGAGAGCCGCAGCCTGCACACAGGACGCCCTCCCTCCTTTTCTCACTACCTTTCCCCAGTCCATCTGTCTAAGGCCAGGAACCCCGTGCACCATCCCGGGCAGTCCACTCACACACAAGTGTGAATAATTTGCTAACTGTATGGAAATGAAATGGTTTACGGATCACACAGGGAATCTGCGATAGGAAAATGCTGAAAGATCAAACGCTAGTATTTATGATTGCGTGATTATGTTTTACGAGTGAAGTGGCCCCCTTTGAAACTGATTTAAAGATTCCTGGTCAAACTGTATTTTAGAAAGTGAGGATCCTTTCTCTAATGTTATAGATTATCCTTAAATAGTTCTCTCTTAAACTATGAAACATTTGAGGAGACTATGAAAGGGAATTCAGTTATCATGAGATACAACCTTACTTAACCGTCACACAGATTACCCTTTCATTATATGGCTAAATTTTTTTGCTGTTACGAGCCAGGGGAAAAAAATATCTAATTGGCATGCTCTGAAATACTGAGTTAAACTCCGTACTACAGATGTGCAGTGTCTCACAGTTTAAGATTTCTATTTTACAATGCACTGCAGGATGAGAAATACCACTTAGAAAAGCATCAGCTTTGATGTTGCTGACCCGAGGGTTTCCATGACACTACAGCTCTTGAAAGAGTTTGATGTGTTTGACATCGCCCAGAAATCCTGGGTTGAGAATACCCCTGCCTCTCTGCCAAGAATGGATAAGATGCCCCTTCCAGTCCCTTCCAGTTCTGACGCTGGATGACTGGAGGTTTTTACTGCTGGCCTTGCTCTCTCCGGTGGCTCAGACAGTAAAGAAGCTGCCGGCAATGCAGGAGACCCAGGTTCGATCCCTGGGTCAGGAAGATCCCCTGGAGAAGGAAATGGCAACCCACTCCAGTATTCTTGCCTGGAGAATCCCATGGACGGAGGAGCTTGGTGGGCTACAGTCCTTAGGGTCACCAAGAGTCAGATACGGCTTAGTGACTAAAGTAAAAGAAAGTGAAGTCACTCAGTCGTGTCCGACTCTTTGCGATCCCATGGACTGTAGTCTACCAGATTTCTCTGTCCATGAGATCTTCCAGGCAAGAGTACTGGAGTGGGTTGCCATTTCCTTCTCCAGGGGATCTTCCTGACCCAGGGATCGAACCTGGGTCTCCTGCATTGCCGGCAGCTTCTTTACTGTCTGAGCCACCGGAGAGAGCAAGGCCAGNTTCTCTGTCCATGAGATCTTCCAGGCAAGAGTACTGGAGTGGGTTGCCATTTCCTTCTCCAGGGGATCTTCCTGACCCAGGGATCGAACCCAGGTCTCCTGCATTGCAGACAGACGCTTTACCCTCTGAGCCACCAAAAAAAACATAGAGAAATAAGCAAAGACAACTGCATAAAAAGCTGTGTGGGACAGAGAAGAGAACCCTAGTTTGCTACTGCACAGTGGATGGCATTTAGCTTGCCATGACCTCCCAGTGCAGAGCACTGACCTAGCCCCGGCCACACTCTAACTACGGGGGCCTTTGGGAAACTGGAAGAGCACCTGTTCTGATCGTTGAAAAGTGAAAGTGTTAGTCACTCAGGCTCCTCTGTCCATGGGATTCTCCAGGCAACAATACCCACAGGGGATGTTCCTGACCCAGGGATCGAATCTGGCTGACTGCATGGCAGGATGATTCTTCACCTTCTGAGCCACCAGCAGGGTGGGGCAGAGATGGCTAAATCCTCTTATTTCATATCATACAGTGAACAAAGAGACTAAAGTGGCAAGAAGACAAGAAGTAGCCATGTGGGTGTGTCACCTGGAGATGGAGCAGATGTCAGGAGCGTGGCTGCCTCCAAGGCAGGAGGCGGGGACGCAGTGCGAGGGGCAGCGGGTGGAGCTGCTGGGCGCTTGTCCTCATCCTGGCTCAGCTATGTGACCCCTAAACTACGCAGTGAATAACCTTTAACGAAAAAGAAATCTTCAAAAGGAAGAAAAAGAAGCGGTCTGGACTCTCCCACCTCTCCCTGGCTGAGGCCCAGCGGGGACAGATGCATGTGCCTCGTGCCCTGGGCCCTGGGGACAGCCAGCAGCTCCGGGCCCACCAGCACGGGCGGCACTCACTGGGCGCTGCCCCCTCTCCCTCCTGCCCAGAGAGCCAGCCGGGTCACCGCAAACCAAAAGCACAAAAGAAGGACAAGTTCAAAGAAAACTGTAGTTACAGCGATAGGAAAAGACCAGATACAAAAGCGACATTTCAGAATATCAGGGGGTCAAATTAAAAATCATAGATCGGTTTCCAGAGAGAAATAATCTGAAATAAGTTGGAGGCAGTCACTAGCAACTGTCTCTCTCTAAAAACAGCTGTGAAAAGACCAACGTTCTGAGCTAAAGGTTAATTAGCTTGCCTAAATTCAAATTTGCTTCTGAAGTATCCAAGAGCCATGGTTTCCAGAAATACAGAGACCTGATTTCTTCTTCTTGGAAGCAGAGCAGGTCTGAGGAACGGCCCGGACGGCGGTCTGCAGAGGCGGCGTGCGTCCCTGCAGGCTGCTCTCACGCACCCGGTTCCAGCGGCGCTGTGAGCCTTCACGTGTGGGGCACTCAGCGCAGAAGGTGTACAGAGCAACGCATCCAGCGCAACAATGCCATTCAGTCAAATTAATATATCTGATCCTTTAATTCTTAATCTAATGCAGCTGAGGGAACAAAATAAAAGCCTCAACCAGCGCCTCTGTTAAAATTTATCTTCGGGGTAGAACTGTGCCATTTATACGGGCATGGCGCTTCTCCCCACAACAGATAAATTTGCACTTGCCTGAGCAAAATTTCATTCTTCCCGCAATCAAACTGCTACCAGCATGCTTACGAACACTATCAATCTGCCTGTGTTGATTCTTAAAATGAAAAATACCAAGGGAAATAAATAATCCTTTACTCCTTGCCCTTCTCAGGAGTAAGAAACCACAGACATTCTGACTAGGCAGAAGACATAGTGAAAATGTCACTGGAGTGGCAGCTTCAGTGGACCCAGTGGGTCACAGAACTGTCCCAGACTGATGGGAGTGATCCCCACATGGAAAAGAAGATCCCCACGGGATGCTACTGGTAACTCACAATTATTAGCAGTTATTGGGAGAGGGGAGAAATTCAGATCGCATCCAGCTCTCTGCATTTGTGAATTTCTGTGCATTTCAGACTACGGAGGGCAGTGGTCTGGCCACAATCAGAAAGTGCTCCCTACCCAGAGGGTAGGGCTCCAGGGCCCCGGGCAGGAAGGCTAGCCACAGTCAGAGAGACAGTGCTCCCTGCCCAGAGCGTGGGCTCCAGGGCCCCGGGCATCAGAGAGAGTGCTCCCTGCCCAGAGGGTAGGGCCCCGGGGC
>SJYV01037129.1:635839-650403 GCA_006410875.1 Neotragus pygmaeus | reverse complement strand
AAAAGAAACTAGAAGGATCCAAATAGAAAAAGAAAAAAAAAAAGAGAAGTCAGTGGAAGGGAGAATACACAGAGTCACACACAAGGGAAGCGACCTGGAAAGAAACTCACATCATAAACGGACGGCCGTCTCCTACTCGTCCTCCCTCAGCCCCCAGGGACGTCCCCCGGCCGTAGTGAGCCCAGCCTGAAGCCCACCCTCCCTAACCTGTAAGCCGAGGCCAGCACCCCCGGGCCTCTGGACCCACCGCCCGCACCTCCCCCAGTCACACCACAGGGCTGTCCTCAGAGATCCCCCTACTCAGGAGCCCTGTGACCTGCCGCCCTCTGCGAGAAGGCCTGACCTGTCTCTGTCCTAGCCGAGTCCTGGGCAGCCTTCAGCATCAAGGTCAGACAGCAGCTCTGCGGGGTACGGGACCTCCGAGAGCCCTGGCTGCCAACCCCCCGGCCCCGCCCTGATGACCCACCTGGATAGGGGTCTGTTTGGGACTGGACCCCCTGTTAGCCCACTGGCTCTTCGAAGCCTGGGGCGCTGTCTCATCCATCTGCCCTTGCCAAGCATCTAGCTTCCCAACAGATGATCCCTGCCTCCCTCACCCTTTCCTCAAAAAACTAGTGGCAAATGCTTTGCCCTCCTGGGGGACAAGCGCCTTCACCTAACAAATTTTGCTTGTCTGAATAAGGTCCTCAAGGAGACAGTGTTATTAGCCATGAACGGGTCCGAGCCCTCACGCAGACCTGCGCCTGCTTCTCCACCGCACACCCCTCACACCGCCTCATCTCACGAGCCTGGGTCCTCCTGTGCGAGGACTGGATGACACTGGTGGCCCCTAACCTTCCCACCTCACAGAGGCCTGGGAGCATCTCGTGTCTTCCTCTGCACCCACCCCAGAAAGAAACCGCCCTTACATAAGCAGCTGCAGACGCCGACGGGCAACTTCAGGGGACGCACGGAGTGAATGACGCCTGGAATCGTTTCCAACTCATCTACTCTCCGAAAGACGGAAGGCGTAAGGTAAGAGGAGAAAGGCTCTAACACTTTTCGATCATTTACCGAACACCAGACGCGCGGCTGGGGCCTCCCAGGTGGCTCAGTGGGTAAAGAATCTGCATGCCAGTGCAGGAGACACAGGAGACGCGGGCTCGATCCCTGGCTCGGGAAGATCCCCTGGAGGAGGGAATGACGACCCACTCCAGCGTTCTTGCCTGGAGAATCCCATGGACAGAGGCGCCTGGGGGACTGCAGTCCACGGGTCACAAAGAGTCGGACATGACTGAGCGACTGAGCTCAAGACCCAGGGCTGAGCATGTTATACCCACGGGCTCATCTGTTCCGTCCCAGATCAGTGAGGTGCACGTTGTTATTCTCATCTTCTAAATCAGGCACTGGGATTCAGGGGCGGTAAGGGATAAACGGACTTGTCAGTGAAGGTCCCTCTTTCTGGTCTGAAGCTCCCAGTATTCTCTGCAGGGACACGTACACCCTCCCCGTAGTGGTTGAGGGAAGAGTTGGCTGCAGCCAGGAAGCCCCAGAAGGAGGGAGTCTTTTCTGTGCCCCCCACCCCAGGTCCTCCCCACGTCACTCTTCCAGCACCACCAAGACAGGACGCGGGAGGGACGTGCAACCAACGAGACGCTCCTGCGCCCAGGCCCCTCTGTGGCTGGCACGGAAATCACCAGCCACGGCCAAGGACGGGCCCCAACGGCACGAGCCAGTGACGAGGCCACAGGCCTGGAGGAGGACGAGCCCAGGGACCCCTTCGGGTCTGGCCTTGGAGGCACAGGTCTCTGTACCCCAGGACTCCGCAGACCCCCTCCTGCATGCAGTATGCCGCTCCTCATCGGGAAGCACAGAGGCCTGGGCGCAGGGAGGACCCGGGGAGGCCCGCCAAGAGGAGCCTGAGCCACCGTCCGGAGCCCCCAGCACATGCACGTCCTCTCGGAGGGAACCCAGGTTCCGTAGGGCTGGCAGCCCACAGCATGCAGAAGAGCACTCTCTAAAACAGGAGAAAAAGGTCAGCTCTTTAACCTCCGAGGAGATCTGCCTCCTGTTCAAACCTCCAAGATGAAGGAAGGAGCTACGCTGGTTACTAAGGTAACTGAAGGTACCGAAGTGGGGCAGGTGGGGGCGAGAGAGGGCACTGGAACCGCTGCGGTGCTCTGGAGGGCGGACGCTGGTGAGCACACCCGAGTTCTGCGTGTAGACGAAGCCAGGGAAAGCTGCACACAGGACCCGCTGCCCCCGACGGTGCCGTCTTCACCACACCGAGGTCGGGCCCTGGGCGCACGGCCCCGGAGGGGACCCTGGGGACCCTGGGGCCCCTCCCGCCCCCATGGCGCCGCGACACTCCGTCTAGACCGTGCGCCGGGTCTCCTGCCGTTGAGGCTGCATTTCTTGGACTCACTCTCTACAGTGCTTCAGTCTGAACCGCGTGCTCCCACCAAGGTGAGAGGGCAGGTCCTTGTCTTGCCCTCCACGCCCTTCCAGGGCGGACCTCGGCCGCCACGCGGTGCCCGGCCCGGCCTCTCCGCGCTGACCTGCCCCTAGGAAGCTGCAGTGCGGCCGCCCACCTGTGTGTCCGGCCCAGGTCCGGCTCTTTGCCCCCTCACTGCACCACCACGGAGCCTGCTCCACTTCCCGGCTCAGGGCCCGCGTCACGGCCCTGCGGAAGCCTTGCCTGTCTCTCGAGGAGCCTCCCCCTCCTCCGGCTGTCACCACAGCCCCAGGGACACAGCTCGCGACCTGCCGTCCCTGCCACCGGACTGGGCGCCCCTCGGAGGCGGAAACCCCTGTGTCCGCGGTGCCGCGTGTGCCGCCTGCCAGGCCGATACCTCACAAACGTGTATTGCAGGAGCAGACGGAGGAGGGGCAGGCTGATCTAACACCTGGAAGCATCCAATAATGGGTTTTGAGAGCTTTCCCCTCCTAATGCCTTTGAAACCCACAAACCCTCCATTTCTAGGACTCTGTAGACAAACAGCCTGAAATACCAAATGAATGTGCTAACTTATGAATGTTGATGCTGGCTGCTTCCCTTCACATTGAAGGCACTCAAGGTAAAACTGAAGAAGAATTATCTTACCGTGCTTTGTCATCTGCCCCAAACCACACCACTGCGGGCCTCCTAGTTCACGGGCAGCCCAGCAGCCGACGGACAGGCGTCGCTCCAGGCGTCCTGGGGACCTTCTCCCGGCAGGACTCTGAGTCCCGCAGGCCTGGGCTCTGCTCACTCGCCCAGCTCAGAGACACTGTCCGCTAGACAGACACACGGCTCTTCCAACTCACTCTGTCCCACACTTCGCTGAGTATCCAGTCTTCTTTTTCCTGTGTTTTGTTGTTCAGCCGCTCAGTCGTGTCCAGCTCTTTGCGAATCCATGGACTGTAGCTGGCCCAGCTCCTCTGTCCATGGAATCTCCCAGGTTAGAGGACTGGTATGGGTCGCCATGTCCTTTCCCTCCTCCTTCCTGTGGACCCCTAATAACATGAGCATATTCTAAGCCATAAGGTCTGAGAGATGCTACACGTGGTCAACTCCGAATTACATCCATTAAAAACACAATTTGAGAATCTGGCCTAAACTTTTGCCTAACAATGTCACTTCCTTTATCCATGGGCACGACAATATGGCTACTGCACGAAGACACTGCTTCCAGCCTAAAATGCAGAAACGAATCTTAAAAAAAAATAACTTAGCAGATTGTGTTTATCCCCATGGTGCCATAAATAATTCCTAAACTTCCAAATTGCCTCTTTGCAGGGGAGAAAATAAAACTGCGCCGTCGAGTAGCAGCACATCACTGCCTGCCTGCAAAGCGGCAGTGACTCTAGGAAGCAAGGGGCTCATAAATAGTTTAAATAAAATTCAATTAGATGAGCATCCTTTTTAGAATTTTTCTGACAGTCTTAGAAGTTTCTTTAAAGGGTCTGGGGAAGAGACCTGATTAACCAACCAGAGATACTAAAAGCCAGTGCTATGCAGCTTTCAATTGTTGTTGTTTAGTCGCTAAGTCCTGTCTGACTCTGTGATCCCACGGACCGCAGTGCACCAGGCTTCCCTGTCCTTCACTCTCTCCCGGAGCTTGCTCAAACTCATGTTCATTGAGTGGGTGATGCCATCCAACCGTCTCATCCTCTGTCACCTCCTTCTCCTTCTGCCTTCAATCTTTCCCAGCATCGGGGTCTTTTCCAGTGAGTCGGCTCTTGTCATTAGGTGGCCAAAATATTGAAGCTTCAAGTTCAGCATTAGTCCTTCTAGTGAATATTCAGTGTTGATTTCCTTTAAATTGGCTGGTTTGATCTCCTCGCTGTCCAAGGGACTGTCCAGAGTCTTCTCCAGCACCACAGCTTGAAATCATCAGTCCTTCAGGGCCGTTTTCCACGTGGTGTTTTAAAACAAAACACATTGCCCTGTGGGCTGTGTTAATACTACACACTCTGGCTTGTTTCATGGTCAAAGTTACTAAAGTTAGTCGCACAGTCGTGTCTGACTCTTTGCAATCCCATCGACTGTAGCCTGCCCGGCTCCTCTCTCCATGAGATTCTCCAGGCAAGAGTACCAGAGAGGGTTGCCACTTCCTTCTCCAGGGGATCTTCCTGTCCCAGGGACAGAACCTGGGTCTCCTGCACTGCAGGCAGATTCTCTACCAACTGAGCCACCAGGGAAGCCAACGGGCTTGCTGAGGAGACCAAATAACGGGGTCCAGGAGCTGAAGGGGAATCTGGAGGTTACATCATCTCAGACCCTTATTTTATAGGTGGCAAAACTGAGACCCTCAGGCCTGGCCCACGATTTCCAGCACCGCGCATGGCAGGGCCTCAGAATGGTTGAAAATAGGAAATTAAGCCCACACTGAGGGAGGGCGGACGACCGCTAAATATCCAAGGCCTTAGATGATGAAAATAAGACACAGGGCAGAGTCTCTGATTTCCAGAAGTCTCCTGTGGACAGAAATGATGCCACAGATGGTATGTAACATATACCACAGCTGCAAAAACATCAGAAACATATATACAAACTACAGCTTGAATCAAGTTACCAAAATATTTGCTTCTGTTACAGTAGCAGAAATATTGCAAGGGATGGCATGGATTCTAAGCAGGATAAGGAAGAACTGCAAAATATACAAGGAAACAAATCAAGTTCTGTGCAAATGGTATAACTCAAGCAAGCTCCAAGCCATGTCTCCTCGTCAAACAAGGGCGTCCCAGAATCCGCCTTCCAAACACCAGAACTGTCACAGAGGGCGGGACCAAGCCTGACAATAGTAGGAGAGAGAAGGAAGATGCTTGAATGTCATTCAGTATTCAGGACCCCTACATGAAAACTATGAATGATACACCAGTAATATCAGAGACTTAAACCACCAGCATCAAGCATGACAAGCAGAAGGGTTGTCTTTACAGAACTTGTCAACTTACACCCACTCACATTCCCTGACGAAGTGACTTTTTGGGAGAATGGCGTTATAGAAAGAAACCTAAAGCAACTCAAGTAAAAACTACAGTTATTCCATTTCTGAAAGAGCAACTTAAAGAAAGAAAGAAAAGCCACAACCTAGAGAATATAATTATAACATAAAAAAGTGACAAATAATTAGCTTTCAAAATAAGTGAATTCCTACCAATCAATTAAAAACAAAGAAAAAATGAGCCCCACCCAAAATGAGCAAAAGAAAAACTGTATATGTCAAATAAATATACTAACATGTGCTCCACCTCAAAGGCTGCTGCTGCTGCTAAGTCGCTTCAGTCGTGTCCGACTCTGTGCGACCCCATAGACGGCAGCCCACCAGGCTCCCCAGTCCCTGGGATTCTCCAGGCAAGAACACTGGAGTGGGTTGCCATTTCCTTCTCCAGTGCATGAAAGTGAAAAGTGAAAGTGAAGTCACTCAGTCGTATCCAACTCCTAGTGACCCCATGGACTGCAGCCTANAACTCCTAGCGACCCCATGAACTGCAGCCCACCAGGCTCCTCTGCCCATGGGACTTCCCAGGCAAGATTACTGGAGTGGGGTGCCATTAAGGGTTTCTAAATGCTTACCCTAAAATATCTGCTTCTGTCTTTGAGTTTTGTGAACTGTCCATGGATCAGCATTAGTCCACACAGATCACATTTTCAGTAGGACTGAGAGAAGCTCCATCACATCCAGTTTGTAAGAATGTAAACACATGAATTAGAAGTAGGATGTAAACAAACATCTAGGGTTGAGAGGCTTAACTGAATAGCTTCTAGTGAACATTATGATACTCACAGCTCTGTAAATCTCTGAAGCAATTGCAATTCATCAAAAAAGCCACGTGACTTCTTTATGCCCTAGAATCTAGTTGACTTTTATGTAGAAATTGATCTGTTTAGCGAATTAGAGGGGAATGCAATGAAAGGGCCAGGAGTATTTCATGATGCTAACTGAGCCCTGACATTATCAACATCTTTAGGAGGAGTTAGCTGACCACCAGTTGAGATCTTGTGTGTTCAGGCAACATGCTCCAGGTTGATGGGGTGGACATTTCATAAGAAGGAAACTGGAGACAAACCTTGAATACTACATGATTGTTTCTCTGATGAACTCCAAAAGCAGAAAGCATTCTTTCATTCTGTTTTTGTTATTATGTGCTTGATGAAACTAGAATTTTCTTACAAAAAGAGACCTTTGGTTTAGTGGAAATGATACACACTCATTGTAAAAACAAAAAACCCCCAACAATACAGAAAGTACAAGACAAGTAAAAGATTAATGACAAAGCCAGATCCCAGACATGACTTGTTAACAGTTTGTTAAACATATCTCTGGCCTTCTCTACATATGAACATTTATGCACACACACACAAATATACTTTTACATGCTGCTAAGTCGCTTCAGTCGTGTCTGACTCTGTGCGACCCCATAGACGGCAGCCCACCAGGCTCCCNGGAGATTGCACTTATGGGTTACACAGAACAGCTCCTACATGAAACCACTCCTTCAAGAATGACGGAAGTACCTGGTTAACCTAACACATATAGACAAACGCAAGCAAATTGAGGAGACAACGAAAGATCTTAAAGAAACAGACGTAAACAACTTACTTGATAAAAATTTCAAAATAATTTTGTAATTTAAAAAAAGTTCACTGATGTTGGAAAAAGAATGAATGAAGACAAAACTTTAACAAGGAAACAGAAAATATAAGTAGCAAACAGCAGTTATATCTGAACTGAAACATATTTAGTTCAGTTCAGTCGCTCAGTCGTGTCCGACTCTTTGCAACCCCATGAATTGCAGCACGCCAGGCTTCCCTGTCCATCACCAACTCTGGAGTTTACTCAAACTCACGTCCATCAAGTCGGTGATGCCATCTAGCCATCTCATCCTCTGTTGTCCCCTTCTCCTGCTCCCAATCCCTCCCAGCATCAGAGTCTTTTCCAATGAGTCAACTCTTTGCATCAGGTGGCCAAAGTATTAGAGTTTCAGCTTTAGCATCAGTCCTTCCGATGAACACCCAGGNCAAGTCGGTGATGCCATCTAGCCATCTCATCCTCTGTTGTCCCCTTCTCCTGCTCCCAATCCCTCCCAGCATCAGAGTCTTTTCCAATGAGTCAACTCTTTGCATCAGGTGGCCAAAGTATTAGAGTTTCAGCTTTAGCATCAGTCCTTCCGATGAACACCCAGGACTGATCTCCTTTAGGGTGGGCTGGTTAGAAGGGTTCAATAGCAGAGTGGATGAGACAGCAGAATGAATCAGTGAGCTGGAAAACAATGTAATGGTACTCACCCAAACAGAGCAACAAAATTAAGAAAGAATTAAAAGAGGTAAAAATAACTTTATGGGATTGTAAGACAGCATCATCATGTCTTTCACATTATAGGGGTTCCAAAGGAGAAGAGAGAAAGGGTCTGAAACATTATTTGAAAGAAAGAAAAAAAAAGTGGTTGAAAACTTCCATAATATGAGGAAGGAAACATATCCAACTTTAGGAAGCCTAGAGAGTTTCAAATAAGATGAACTAGAGGCAAAATATTTGTGATTTGGACGCTATAAGATATTGATGAAAGAGATTAAAGGCAACACAAACAAATGAATGATATATTGTGTTGATTTCTGCCATACAGCAATGGGAGTCAGCCATACGTATACACATATCTTCTACAACTTTGTCAAGTGATTATCCTCCAATTAAAAACTAAAAAAAAAGATATATTGTGCTCATGAACTGAAATAATTAGTATTGTTAAAATGCTCATACTACACAAACAAAGTGAAAGTGAAAGTGAGTCACACAGTTGTGTCCAATTCTTTGCAATTCCATGGACTGTAACCTGCTCAGTTCCTCTGTCCATGGATTTTCCAGGCAAAAGTACTGGAGTGGGTTGCCATTTTCTTCTCCTGGGGATCTTGACTTGAGGATCAAACCCGTGTCTCCTGCATTGCAGGCAGATTCTTTACCAACTGAGTCACTAGGAAAGCCCATCCATACCACACAAAGCAATTTACAAATTCAATGCAATTCCCATCAAAATAACATGGAATTTTCCACAGAACTAGATCAAATAATTCTAAAATTTGTATGGACCCACAGAAAGACCTGTAATGGCCAAAACTATCTTGAGTAAGAACAAGGCTGGACATATCACGCTTCCTGATTTCAAACTACTGCAAATTTATAGTAATCAAAAAGCATTGTAGTGGCACAAAAAGAGACATATATAAATCAATGAAAGAATAGAGAGCCCAGAAATAAGCTCACACACGCACAGTCAATTAACCTATGAAAAAGGAGGCAAGGAGATACAATGAGAAAGAAATAGTCTCTTCAATAAATGGTGTTGGGGGAAGCTGACAGCTACATCCAAAAGAATGAAACTGGACAACTTTCTTACACCATATAAAAAGTAAAAACTGATAAAAGCTTAACTATAAGACCTAAAACTATTACATTCCCAGAATAAAATATTGGTTGTGAGATCTTTGACATAAGTCTTATTAATATATATTTGGATGTGTCTCCTCAGGCAAGAGAAAAAAAATTAAAAATAAACAAATGGGGCTATGAGTTCAGTTCAGTCACTCAGGTGTGTCTGACTCTTTGCAACCCCATGAATCACAGCACGCCAGGCCTCCCTGTCCATCACTAACTCTNCATCAGTCCTTCAGGGCCGTTTTCCACGTGGTGTTTTAAAACAAAACACATTGCCCTGTGGGCTGTGTTAATACTACACACTCTGGCTTGTTTCATGGTCAAAGTTACTAAAGTTAGTCGCACAGTCGTGTCTGACTCTTTGCAATCCCATCGACTGTAGCCTGCCCGGCTCCTCTCTCCATGAGATTCTCCAGGCAAGAGTACCAGAGAGGGTTGCCACTTCCTTCTCCAGGGGATCTTCCTGTCCCAGGGACAGAACCTGGGTCTCCTGCACTGCAGGCAGATTCTCTACCAACTGAGCCACCAGGGAAGCCAACGGGCTTGCTGAGGAGACCAAATAACGGGGTCCAGGAGCTGAAGGGGAATCTGCAGGTAACATCATCTCAGACCCTTATTTTATAGGTGGCAAAACTGAGACCCTCAGGCCTGGCCCACGATTTCCAGCACCGCGCATGGCAGGGCCTCAGAATGGTTGAAAATAGGAAATTAAGCCCACACTGAGGGAGGGCGGACGACCGCTAAATATCCAAGGCCTTAGATGATGAAAATAAGACACAGGGCAGAGTCTCTGATTTCCAGAAGTCTCCTGTGGACAGAAATGATGCCACAGATGGTATGTAACATATACCACAGCTGCAAAAACATCAGAAACATATATACAAACTACAGCTTGAATCAAGTTACCAAAATATTTGCTTCTGTTACAGTAGCAGAAATATTGCAAGGGATGGCATGGATTCTAAGCAGGATAAGGAAGAACTGCAAAATATACAAGGAAACAAATCAAGTTCTGTGCAAATGGTATAACTCAAGCAAGCTCCAAGCCATGTCTCCTCGTCAAACAAGGGCGTCCCAGAATCCGCCTTCCAAACACCAGAACTGTCACAGAGGGCGGGACCAAGCCTGACAATAGTAGGAGAGAGAAGGAAGATGCTTGAATGTCATTCAGTATTCAGGACCCCTACATGAAAACTATGAATGATACACCAGTAATATCAGAGACTTAAACCACCAGCATCAAGCATGACAAGCAGAAGGGTTGTCTTTACAGAACTTGTCAACTTACACCCACTCACATTCCCTGACGAAGTGACTTTTTGGGAGAATGGCGTTATAGAAAGAAACCTAAAGCAACTCAAGTAAAAACTACAGTTATTCCATTTCTGAAAGAGCAACTTAAAGAAAGAAAGAAAAGCCACAACCTAGAGAATATAATTATAACATATAAAAGTGACAAATAATTAGCTTTCAAAATAAGTGAATTCCTACCAATCAATTAAAAACAAAGAAAAAATGAGCCCCACCCAAAATGAGCAAAAGAAAAACTGTATATGTCAAATAAATATACTAACATGTGCTCCACCTCAAAGGCTGCTGCTGCTGCTAAGTCGCTTCAGTCGTGTCCGACTCTGTGCGACCCCATAGACGGCAGCCCACCAGGCTCCCCAGTCCCTGGGATTCTCCAGGCAAGAACACTGGAGTGGGTTGCCATTTCCTTCTCCAGTGCATGAAAGTGAAAAGTGAAAGTGAAGTCACTCAGTCGTATCCAACTCCTAGTGACCCCATGGACTGCAGCCTACGAGGCTCCTGCGTCCATAGGATTTGCATGTAAACAAGACCACAGTGAAAGACTGTTCTGGACTCACCAGACTAGCCAAATAAACTGAACTAAGCCGCATGCTGGAGAGGGTGTGGAGCAACAGGAGCTTCTGTGGAAACTGGCCCGGCTCTTCTGGAAGCAGCCTGGTGAGGCCAGCAAAGCTGAGACGCTGAGGGCCTCCTGGTGGCTCAGCGGGAAAGAGAGCGCCCGCGATGTCAGGGCTGCAGGGAGACGCAGGTTCAACTCTGGGGCCGGAAGGTCCCCTGGAGAAGGACACAGCAACCCGCTCCAGGATTCTTGTCTGGAAAAGCCCATGGACAAAGGAGCCTGGCGGCCTCCAGTCCAAGGGGCTGCAGAGAGTAGAGCCCTGCTGAAGCAACATGGCAGGCACGTGAGCTGTGCAGAAGTGCTGACCCAGCAATTCCACAGCCAAAGAAAACATGACTCTAAGAAACTCTCAGTCCTCTACACGCAAGATATACACAAACGTGCACGAGCAGCATTTGAAACAACAACAAAACAGTTGCCAACAGTCAAATGTCCACTAAAGAATGGATGAATAACCTCTGGCACATTCAGCCACTAGGATTCGAGCAGTGAAAAATGAATGAACTGAAACTCCACGGAGCACCGCAGAGCGGAGCCCCACAGCACCGCACGGAGGACCACCAGCCTCGTGAAGACCTGCAGGAAAGGACCAGGAGCGTGATTCCACTTGTTAAAGCACAAAAGCCAGGGAAAGTTCTCTCATTTACAAAATGGAGAGAAAAATCAAGGTAACCACACAGAATTTAGAACAGGGAATGCTCATGGGGCGGGGGCAGTGCTAACAGGGAGGGGACACCCAGGGGCTTCAACCTGCACGGCGTCCCAAGTCTTCAGCTGAGTGATGGGCCCTGGACTGGCTGATACAGCAAAGGACTGGAAGACAGAGAGGCAGAGACAAGAGAGGGGCGACAAAGTATCAGCATGAAGTCTTTCCATAAAGAGTAACTTTAAGGGGAAAATTATTTTTTAATTAGGGAGACTTGAGCACGTCATGGCAAAGAGTCAAGAATGAACAGAGGAAGAACAAAGTCGGACTCACACGTCCCGATTTCAAAAATTACTACAAACCTAAAGGGATCAAAACAGGGTGGCCATAGGCCTTCCCTGGTGGTCCAGTGGTTGAGAATCCGCCTGCTCATGCAGGAGACACGGGTTTGATCCCCCATCCAGGAAGATCCCACGTGCTGCAGGGTAACTAAGTCTGTGAGCCGCAACCACTGAGCACGTGCTTGGCAGCCTCTGCTCGGCAGCAAGAGAAGCTCGCACGCGGTACCCAGAGGGCAGGCCTGCTCTCCGCAACCGGAGAAAGCCTGCCCACAGCAACCAAGACCCAGTACAGGCAAAAATAAATAACAACAGTAAGGACATGAGGATGGGAACACAGGCCAACGGAACGGAACTGAGCATCCAGAGATACACGCAAACGTCTGTGGTCAGCTGACTCTGGACAGCAGGGCGGAGACCCCTCAGTGAGAGGTGCTGTCTGTTAGACCCCCACTGGCCCACTCGATGGACAGGGCTGCCTCCCCACAGACCCCAGGCCCCCCGCCAATGGCACGTAAGTTCATGCTCTGATGACACAGTCTCAGCTTCCCGACCTCAGGCCGAGTTTTACCGGGAGAGCTCACCTCTCACCACTTTCCATGTCCTCCTGCTTGTCTGTCGCAGAGCCTCACGCAGACAAGGTGCCAGTTACAGGAGCGGCAGGTCTGCTCACGTCTGACACAGGGACACACGGTCTTGGTCTGTGCCACCTGGGAGCTCACCAACTTGGATCGGTAACACTGCGTGATACAACCGTGTGCAGGAGCTTAGCGACTGTACCAGAGAGAGGGATGGACTGAAAACAGGGTCACACCTGGACAGGGAGAGAAGCATCAGGCGTGTCAACTGAGCATCCAGGCAAAGATCCAGGACATGACCCCTTGCGAACGGGAAGCTTACCTATGCTGGGATCGGAGGTTACCTTCTACCCTGCATGCAACCAGGACAAGGGCTTGGCACCACCTTCCCCAACTCTGCCCACGGCACCTCTGTTACAGACATGTGCCACGTGGCACTCTAACCATTTATGTTTGTGTCTGGCTGTGCGGTGCTGTTTTCAACGGCCAGGACAATGCTTTTTCACTTTTCTACAGCCTTAGAAGTAATTCAAGAAATATTTGACAAACAAATGAACAAAAGAATGATTGTTTAAAACAAGAAAACATTCAACTGCATATTTATAAGGTTTTTTCCCCAGAGTCAAGTTTTAAATTTTAATGAAGAGGTAAAGAAAGTGGTTATGTTTTTTAAAAAGTTATTTCCCAGGACGGAGCCTTTTCTCCTCCCTGGCCTGCGTGCAGTCTTCTAAGTCTCTCAATAAATGGTAAATTCCTTCCAGGCGTGATGACAGCCCACAGTCACCCAGTGATGTTTCCGTGCTCCTGATCTGTACGGTACCTGGAAAGAGGCGGCCTGAGTCAGCCCAAAGGGAGCTAAGTGTGTAGTATTTGGACACATGACTCACTGCTGTCTTCAAAACATCTCCTCAAGGGAGAAACAACCAAGTCATCAGAACAGCAGTCGCCGCCCACATCACAATCACCAGATCTCAGCGGCTGGAAAGCAATGGTGAAGGGGCTGTAACTTAAGGGAGAATAAATAAAACTCTCTCAGCTATCCAGAAGAGCCTAATCTTACTCTGTGCGCAAACACACACGTACGCCACAGTCAACTGAAATGTGTCATAAAGCGTTTTCACTGCCTGTTCAAATTAGCAATCTTATGCATTTAATTAAATGCACTTGGTCACAGAGATGTCCCACATGGGGGCAGGGCCCCTCTGCCAGGGAAACAGATAACCGCAGGTCAAGCAGAGCTGTGTTTGCTGTTGCTTCGGTGGCTTCCAGCTCTTCATCCTATGCTCAGCAGGATCATTGATTTGAAAGGACTTATAGCCACTTCAAAATCGTGTAATTTACTACTGAGGCAGCAGATATAGTAACGGACTATTGTCAGCAAGATCTGGGCAAGCGGTGCTGCCAGCCATTCAATCCTGATCACCTTTCGGAGACTTCAGAAGCGGGAGAGTAACAGCATCCACCCAGAGCTTTGCTGGCAAGGCCACGTGGAGGCAAGCACCTCGTGAGCTGCTGGCCCGTGCAGGTGTCACTGTCCCGACAACCTCTCCAGTCACCACGCATTTCAGCATCAGGCAGCGCCTCGAGGAAAGCTATGCCCAACCGAGTCAGCATATTAAAAAGCAGAACATCACTTTGCCAACAAAGGTCTGTATAGTAAAAGCTATGGTTTTTCCAGCAGTCACGTATGGATATGAGAGTTGGACTATAAAGAAAGCTGAGCACAGAAGAATCAATGCTTTTGAACTGTGGTGCTGGAGAAGAGTCTTGAGAGTCCCTTGGACTGCAAGGAGATCAAACCAATCCATCCTAAAGGAAATTAGCCCTGAATATTCATTGGAAGGACTGATGCTGAAGCTGAAGCTCCAGTACTTTGGCCACCTGATGTGAAGAACTGACTCACTGGAAAAGACCCTGATGCTGGGAAAGATTGAAGGTGGGAGGAGAAGGGGATGACAGAGGATCAGATGGTTAGATGGCATCACCAACTTGATGGACATGAGTTTGAGCAAGCTCTGGGAGATAATGAAGGACAGGGAAGCCTGGCGTGCTGCAGTCCATGGGGTTGCAAAGAGTCAGACAAGATGTAGTGACTGAAGAACAACCGTAAGAACCGTAAAGATGGAGATTGTAATGACTGATTTTAGCATTGCTTGGAACTTCTGTTTTTAAAAG
>SJYV01037129.1:621753-635629 GCA_006410875.1 Neotragus pygmaeus | reverse complement strand
GTGGGGGGGGAGGAGTTTGGGAAATGCCAGAGAAAAGTCACTAAGAATGGCAAAGTGAGCGGAGGCAGTGTGACCAGAGCCAGCCAGCCCCTCGCCGCACCACGGAAACTCAGAAAACAAAGCTGGCGGCACTTCCACATGCTGTCCGTGGTTAGTGACCACCTGGCGCACAGTTTAAGGATTATGACTACAGACGTCAAAACACATGCCCGTCTGACAACACGGAGCAGAACTCGGTCATAATAACTGCAAGTTAAAACAGAAAAGCCCACCCAGAATTTCTTTTCTAAAAGTACCTCTTCTTCCTCATCTTCAGTCTCTCTCTCTCTCTTGCAAGGTATTTAAACTTTATGTGCACTTTTCCCAACAACCGAAAGCACCCCCCCCAACCCTGTGACTCCATCAGACACATTTGCATCTTAGGTGTCTTTTTTTTTTTCTTTTCTTTTTCTACTTTGTCATTTCCTCCAAGAGTTACCTGATAGGGCTGATCTAATTGTAGAATCGCGGTGTCATTAATGTACAATAATGACTTGGAAACCTGTTTCAGAGACGATATTCAGCCAATTGCTGTGTGAATAAACCTCAGAAAAACCTGTCAAGGATGCTGGCAATGCATGAGGAAGTGACAACTGATTCAGNGTTTGATCCCTGGGTCGGGAAGATCCTCTGGAGGAGGAAACGGCAGCCCTCTCCGGTACTCTTGCCTGGAGAATCCCTTGGACAGAGGGGCCTGGCAGACGACAGTCCACAGGGCTGCACACAGTGGGACATGACTGAGGCAACTGAATGCACGCAGGGAAAGCAGGTCATTCTGCTAGTTTCTATAAAAGCAAACGACATCTAAACCAGACCCACGGCCCTCCAAACTGCATCTGTACCAAGCGGCGGACAGGCCTTTTTTCACATTTCTCAATATTGTTCTGCTCTAATAGCTTTCTTAAAAAAATTTTTTTGAGTAAGTAATATATTCACAGGGTTCAAAATCGAAACACTGTAAAAAGAATAATTTCCCTGTATAAACAGGCCATGAGTGAAAAAATTCTAAGTTTGCGAGGTGACTGGAGTTAAGTAAACTTACCATGGCAATCCTCTTGCAATATATACCTATATCCAATCATTCTGCCGTATACTAATACAATGTTCTACGTCAGTTACATCAATCTAAATGAAATAAAAATGAGGCACTGTTTACAAGTCTCACTGGCATGCAGGTTCCCGGCTCCTCTGCCCCCTGAATCCCGCTGGGTCAACTTCCAGGGTTTCCTTTTTATTAACAGACGTGAGCAAACACATGCGTGCACCTCTCGTTTCACCTCTCGTTTGCCTACACAGAAACACCACGTCATCCCACACCATGCTTCTCTCACGCAGTGACACGGAGGCCCGCCCCCACCCTCCGTGTCTGGCCCCAGAGACGTGGGTGGGTCCCCCGTGCGCAGAGAGAGCGACCACAGACGCGTGACCGAATCCAGCGCCACCACCGCAAGCCGAGGGCCTCAGGCAAGTTCCTGCAGTTCTCCCTGCCTCGGTCTTGGTCAAAATAAGAACGACATTCATCTCGCAGTGTTTTGGTGACAAGTTATTAAGTGTGTAAAAAAATTAAACACTCAATGGGTGATTTTTGACAGGCATGTCATTGCAAATCAGACCACGACCTAAACTGTCCCTGGAGTTTTCATAAAAATACAAAGAGAAAGAAACATTCCTAAAGTGCACACTGAGGTCACTGACGTCCATTGCTTATCTGCTACAGCGCTACACAAGATGGTTCAGGGCCTCCTTCAATTCAGCCTTTAAGCTGAGGACAGGCGGCCAACACGGCACGATCATCGCCCCTGCTCCCATCTCACAGACGCAGGAGCCGAGTCGGCTTACACCTCTCCTCGACGTTTACAGCTAGAAAACGCCGAGATGAGAATTCTGCACCAGACAGTGGGCGGCACGGCCCTCCGCTGCCCTCCCCTGGGCAGACCGTGGAGACGGACCCCGCTCGGCTTCCGGGCCAAGCGCCCCCAGCCAAGAGCGCACCATCAGCCTCCTGCTCCCCACACACCACGACAGGCATGGTAGAACAGAACAGAGAAAACTGCACAGGGCAGCTGTCATCAAAGATGAGAGAAATACTTTCCCTGGACAGAAACAGGCCGGAAAAGCAAAGGGGCAGAGAGGGCAAAGCTCCCTGTTGCTGGGCTCGGGGTCCGCAATCGGGAGAGACGCCAGGAGCTCGCCACCTGCAGGAACACACGCTGCTGGCTTGGGATCCGAGTGAGGCCAGAGGCCTGCGGTCAAACCTGGGACGGCAGGGGCTCCCTGCTGGCGAGACAAGGGGACCGAAGCCGTCACCAAGCGCGCCTGGGGCTGTGGCTCTGAAGAGCTGTAGGCCTGGAGAGAGCCAAGCCCTGGGTGCGTCCCCATCAGAGCTGTGAGTGCATCTGAGAGGCCCCCAAACTCTGCTGGACTGAAGGTCCAGAGAGTGCGGGGCCTGGGGCCGGCGTGCAGCCCCTGAGAACTGGGGAGCGGGGCAGCAAAGCGGACGGGAGCGGCGGGCTGGGGCCCGAAGGCTGGGCCTTCAGGATCCGGCCACAGCCAGGCTTTGGATGCGGGCAGCCCGGGGAAGGGCGTGCCCTGGGCGAGGAGCCTCCGCTGCGGCGGCCCCGAGACGGGCACGACTCGCCCACGGCGGGGTCCCGGACGGCTGGGTCCCGGGACAGGCAGCAGGCAGCGCCGCTCACGGACGACGCCGAGCCTCGCCCACACGACTCGCCCACAGCGGGGTCCCGGGACAGGCAGCGGGCAGCGCCGCTCACGGACGACGCCGAGCCTGCTGGGCTCCCAAACAGAGACGTGACTCGCCCACAGCAACGCGTCCAGCCGGCAGCATCACAGTCCCTCTCTCCTTCAAATGCACTCGTCTAAACTGTGCCGGGAGGCCCGTGCTTCCTACAGGGAAATGTCAGCCTTCAGCAGGGAGATGGGCTGGAAGCCCTGAAGGACAGAAAGTGAGACCAAAATGTGAGGAATCCTCCACCCCACCTGAGCTGCTCTTAAAGAAACCANCTTGTCTAAACTGTGCCGGGAGGCCCGTGCTTCCTACAGGGAAATGTCAGCCTTCAGCAGGGAGATGGGCTGGAAGCCCTGAAGGACAGAAAGTGAGACCAAAATGTGAGGAATCCTCCACCCCACCTGAGCTGCTCTTAAAGAAACCATCTGCTACAGATGGCACAAGATGGAGGGAAACAATTTAGCAAAGTTAAAAAAATGTCAGTGAATTCCACAAGCATAAAAGCTGTCTGCAGGTTATTTTCTCTACCTCTCTTATAACAGCCTTAGGACGCTGGTGCAATTGAAATGTTAGCAGAAAATAATCAACTGCTTTGGCGAGTAGGGGGAAAAAACAACAACCCTGAAACTAAAGCAGCTGTAATAACAACCGACTGCCACAAGGAAATAGTGTGTTGTGATTTTTAATTTTGTTTTTCAAGAACAAAGGAACACAACACTAATAATTTAAAACAGTAAAAAACTTGGACCATAAAAATAAATTTAAAAAGAGTTGTTGAATAATTCTGAGGCCTGCCCAGGCAGTTCCTGATCATCAGCTGATTAAAGAAGGACTGAATTTGAAATTTCTAAGTGATCTTTGGTACCTGAAATGTACCTGAATATGCCGTCATGGGCAGGGCTTTATCCAGAGCAGCTACGGGGGAGTCAGAGCTACAAAGTCATGGGCAACGAGGAGGCCCCGTTTGTTTTTTTTTAACATCATGGCTTTTGGAAACATCAGTGTCAGAAATAATACTGAAATGACTTCTTTCTCTCCTTGCAAAAGAGCTAACATCTAACACAGGCTCGGAAGTCAAAATTAGGGGACTCAAAGCGAACGTGTCAGTCGCTCAGTCATGTCTGACTCTTTGCGACCCCGTGGACTATAGCTCACGGGCCCCTCTGTCCGTGGGATTTCCCAGGCAAGAGTGCTGGACCGGGTAGCTATCCCCTTCTCCAGGGGATCCTCCCAACCCAGGGGTGAAACTCGGACTTCCTGCACTGCAAGCAGATTCTTGACCATCTGAGCCCCCAGGAAAGCCCAAGGAGCGACAAGGCCTCAGGTTACTCTGGAGCCGTGTGGTTACCTGGTACTCCACTGCTCCGTGTCCGGGCTCCCGAACCTTAAAACTGTAGATTACAGCCACACCTAGGTCACAGATGCAGGTCAGAACAAAGAAGGTCCGTGTGAGAGCTTAACGCAGCAGCGGACACCGCCAGCGCCCCTCCCTGCCAACATCCCTGCTGCGGCCATCATTACTCTAAACCAGGGGCCCCAACCTCCAGGTGAGGATCGGGACCTCCCGTCAGACGGGTGGCAGCGTTAGATTAGAAATAAGCGCACACGAGATGCGGTGCGCGTGAATCATCCCCAAACCATCCCCCGACCCTGCCTAGTCCGTGTAAAAACTGTCTTCCACAGAAACCCGTCCCCAGCACCAAAAGGCTGGGGACCGCTGCTCTAAAAGACGTCCAGATGGCTTGTACCCAGGTTTACTGAGACGCTTCTCAGCCACTAGCAACCCTTCCCCAAATTAAACAACAGAATGAGCCCCTGAAATGCGTCGAGTCAGAGCGTGGCGCATCCCTTCAGCCAGGTCCCAGGGGGCGGCGAGCACTCACCCCCCGAGCGCCCTGAGGGCACACGGCCCGCCCCCTGTAACACAGCCCCTCACCCTGCAAGTTCACAGCGAGCCTGGCAGGGGCACCTCTCCTCCCCCGAGAAGCATATCAGCGGATGATACAAACGCCCCAACACCCCTTCAGCAATACCCTGCAAAGATGCACCAGGCTGGGCGAGGCTGGGCAGATGAGGCGTGCGGGAGGATTTTGGGGGTGTTCAGTAACTGTGTGAATGGGGTTAAGGATGATCGCAGGGCTGGAAGGAAAGAAAAAATAAAAGGCTTTTTCACAGATCAACTTCAGTACCAGGGACAAGACTACTCTCTAGGCAGGTGGATACTTTATTGCCACTCTACTATTTTGCTGACTCTGGTCTCATGAACAAAAAAGTGTGAAGATTTATGAAATAGTAACTCCGATCTGTCTTAAATCTAAAACCTAAAAGTCTAAGCCGGTAGCATTTAAAAAATAAAGTAAACGTTTGCCTGAAATAGAGATGCTACAACTTCATTGCTGTTTCAAAACTTGAGATTCTTAATTCTTGGCCATGGGCATAAGAGGTGTATGAGAAAACTCATATACTGTGGGAATGGTCTTTTATAAGGGAAACAGCTACCTGGACACTTTCACCTTAATGCCCAGTTTTGAAAGCTATTCACATATAAATGTAAAGAATAATGAGACAAAGGGAAGTTCAAGGCTACGCTCAGAGGAATGCATATCCTCAGGACCCCCTGAGAACATCTTTATAACATATACAAGGTCTGGCAGTGTGCATGCCTGTTTAATTACCTGCTGGAGCCCAGAAAGACTTTTAGGACATCATCGATGCCAGTCTAAACTTCTGTGCTGTTGTCTGGCATACATCTCATCTTACTAGGCAAAACAAAGACAGGCCAACGTAACTACTGTCCTTTGATTGTATGGCCCCATTTTGATTGCCTCCATTTTCCTGCCCTTCCTTATTCCTTTTTTTCATATTTACACAGGCATTTAATATCTTCTTAAAGGGCCCTGTTCACATATGTTATCTCACTTTATTCTCATGGGAAACAGTACTATTTATTATCTTGGGCTTTAAAAATACTAAGACCTATAGCACTAAATGACTAGTTCAAGATTTCAGAGCAAGCGGAGCAACGAGAACTTAAATGTAATTTTCTGGTTCCATGCGGCCATCTCCACATGGCCATGTCTTTCTTCTTTCCAGGGCTTCTCATGGTTCCACGCGGCCATCTCCACGTGGCCACATCTCTCTTCTTTCCAGGCCTTCTCATGGTTCCATGCAGCCATCACGTGGCCACATCTCTCTTCTTTCCCGGCCTTCTCATGATTCCACGCGGCCATCTCCACGTGGCCACGCCTGTCTTCTTTCCAGGCCTTCTCGTGGTCCAGCTCGCTGCTCGCGCTCAGTGACTAAGGCAGCTCAGACGTCGCCCACCCGGAGCTCTCCGGGCTGGATCCCGGAGGAGCCGCCTCTCCTACGAGCTCGCTTGACACTCGGGCCTCCCTGGGAGAGGACTTCACACTCTCAGCTGCTCATGGGACTGTGTCTCATGTACCCAATAGTGGGACACCTGCAGCATGGTGGAAATCCAGCAAAGTGAAACCCACCCGAGGGGGTTCAGAGGAGCGCAAAAGAGGCAGCTCCCCAGGGTTCAGCACAGACTCCAGGAGGGTTCCTGGCTGGAGGACACTGGAGGTGAAATCAGAGGATAAGTGAGAATTACCCAGGTGGAGGAGCCGGGAGAGTAAGCAAGGGGAGGAGGGCAAGAGGAATGAAAAATTACACAGAAGCAGGAGAAACGCAATGCTAGCTGTTAGAGAAAGGAAGCGACCCGCCAGTTCAGAACCACTCGGCTAGCCGCGTAACACCAGGGCAGCTTCTGAACCTCACAAGGGGTTTCCTTGGGGGCTCAGCAGTCAAGAATCCGAATTCTCCTGCTAAGTACAGGAGACACAGGTCCAATCCCTGGGTTGGATTGAGAAGATCCCCTGGAAAAGGAAATGGCAACCCACTCCAGTATTCTTGCCTGGAGAACCTCATGGACAGAGGAGCCTGGTGGAGGGGGCCCATGGGGTCAGAAAAGAGCTGGACACGACTTAGCAACTAACAACAACAACAAATCTCACAAATGAGGGATCATGTGATGATAGAAATGTGTAGCAAGGTATAAATAAGGAGGGCTTAAAACCAATTTTCTTCATAGGTTGAGAACAGAAAAATCGAGATGATCCTGAATTTTTTTGTAAAGTGACTTGAGACAGACTACTATCTCCCTAAAATGTTAGAACGGTTGCTGTTCAGTCGCTCAGTCGTGTCCAACTCTTGGTGACCCCACGGACTACATGTAGCATGCCAGGCTTCCCTGTCCTTCATCATCTTCTGGAGTTTGCTCAAACTCATGTCTATTGAGTCGGTGATGCCATCCAACCATCTTATCCTCTGTCTCTGCCCTCCCCTTCTCCTCCCGCCTTCAGTCTTTCCCAGAATCAGGGCTTTTTCCAGTGAGTCAGTTCTTTGCATCAGCAACCAAAGTATCATGACTTCACATCAGTTGTTCCAATTCAGGGCTGATTTCCGTTAGGATGGACTGTTTGTATCTCCTTGTATCCAAGGAGATGTTAGAATTCCTTTACCATTGCTTGCCTCGAAAATGCCTGAATAGCACAATCCATCTCCCTATATTATTCCAGTGTTAACTGGATTACATTACTGCTAAAAATATCACAATTCCTATCTTTTATCATGAAAGCGAAGAGAAGCTGGCTATAAAAAGATTTTTGCATCAGCAATCTCTATCTGAAACCTGCCTCACAATTACATTACACCATTTTAACACGAAGTATTCCAAACAAAGAGACAGAAAAGGAAAATAGCAAACATCTACACACTCGCTATTCAGTTTTATCAAATCATCACATTTTGTCATATTTAACTTCATTTCTTTTTTGTTTTAGTAGAACCCTATGAACACACATGAAAGCCTGGTTTGGACCTTCCCTCTGCCTCCTAGAAAAAGACACTAGCATGAAATTGATGTACTTTAAAAAATATATATATATATGTATATAAACAATACATGGGGTTATTAGTGGGTTCTTAAATGGTACATGAACAGTCAAGATATTCGAAGAAACCTTGGCTTAATAAATCTTAATCAGACTCTTTCTAACTGCATATTTGAGCTCACACAGAAGTAGGGAAGTCCAGAGGTAGGGAAAGTGAGGTTCACAGGAGGAGCGAGCAAGCGAGAGGCCAAGCTCCCCAGGGGGACGGCGCTGCAGACGCCGGTAAGGCCCGGGCTGCGTGCTGTAGACCGTGCTCATATCTAGCTGTTGGGTTTTCGGCGTTCTCACACGTGAAGAGCGACGCAGGGCGGCTCGGGGAGCTTCCACGTGCTTCTCCTGATCACGCATCACGCCGGGCAGCTCTTCACGCGTTCAGGAGTCATCTGCTAATAACCACGTCACCTGTTGCCTTCAGGATCACCCGTTTCTCTCACAGGTTGATTTTTCCTTGTTCCTCGGGAAGAGTTACTTATGTAACCGAATGTTTATTTGACAAATCACTCCTGTCCTATTGGAACAGCTAAACTTTCAGCGCCTGGCCACCTCGGAGCACAAGCAGTTTTCATGTGCTACTGGACAGCTGAGCAGCTCTCGAGAAAGTGAAAATTTGCCTCAAATGATCCAACCATCGTACTCCTGGGCACTTAACAAAAAGAAATGAAGGCACTAGTCCAGACAAAGAGGTGCTCAGGAATATGCACAGATTTACCTGCAACAGCAAAAAACTGGAGACAACCCCAATGTCTCTCAGTGGAAGGACAGGTAAGGGCAGGATGGAAGACTGCTCATCAGGAAAAAAGGCGTGAGCCACTGACGCCACGCCACAACACGGATCAGTCTGCAGAGGATCGCCCTGCGTGAGACATGCCGGCAGGAGGGGCGGGGCGAACACTCTTTACAGGACTCACCCGTGTAAACCTGGAGGGAGCAAACGGCCAGCAGCAACAGAAAGCAGATCCCGGTTGCCCGGGGTGAGGAGACACAGGAGATGCAGGAAGGAGAGTCCCCATCGGAGGAGGCCTGGGGGGTGACGGACCCGCCGGCTAGCCTGATGCTACTAGTGGTTTCACGGGTGTACACAAACGTCGAGATTTATCAAACTGTGTAAATATGTTGTTTATGGCATACAAACTTAGCTGATTATACACTCTAGGTATACATATAGTTTACTTTTTGTCAATCACACGTCAATAAAGAACTTGTTCTTTTAAGAAGCTCACAAGAGTATGGAGAATAACAAGGATCCTAGCCACGCAGGGCTTCTGGTTTCTAAACATTTTTAACATGCAGATCCCAGGGGTTTCCCTGGTGGCTCAGTGGTGAAGAGCCCGCCTGCCTTTTCTGTAGGACACATGGGTTTGATCCCTGATCTGGGAAGATGCCACCTGCCACGGGAGCAACTGAGCCCGTGAGCCGCAACTACTGAGCCTCCGGGCTGCGGCTAACTACCGAGCCCCTGAGCCCGAGAGCCTGTGCGCCACAACCGGAGACGTCACGGCGATGGAAGCCAGCCTGCACAGGGCAGCAGAGGGGCCGCCGCTCGCCGCAACGAGAGAAAGCCCGCAGAGCACAAAGGCCCGCAGGGCCGGCGATAATTAATCAGCGAATGCAAGCTTCTAAAAGATTAGGTCACATTAAGGAACAACCTCCCCTTTTCTTTACGTCTTTATAAAAACAGACAAAAATACTACCTCAAGTAAATCAGAAAGAGTTGGCGGGGAAAGGGAAATGTTAAAATTTCTCAGAGAAAGAACGAAGATCAAGTGATTAAAGTGAGAATTCTCCCTCTAGGAAACCACTGGCATTTTGCTGCTGACAGTGGCGATCACTATGTCAGTGTAAAATCTCCCGCTGGGCTCGCTCACACAGTTAAGAATCCTGCCCCATCGATCAAGGCTGACCAATGATAATATATTAATATTCTGACATTAATCAGCCTGCTCACTTCCTCTCCATTGATGAGACTGATCTCAATTCATTACCATTCTTATCAAAAGCTGTAATCATTTTTCTTTCCATTTTCATATCCTCCTGCTCCTCGCATGGAATGAACCAGGAAATCCATAAGCTCTATCTCACTAAGGACTGACACCATTAACTACAACTTAGACCAAAAGCTCTAGACACAAGCAGGCTTAATGACTTCAGGAAGATGATAACTACTAAATATTTAAGCCCCCAAAGACAAAGGCATTTAGTACCTACCGTCTCCAAAGATATGTGTCATAAGCTGGGTAAGTGTTTGCTTAAGGTCAAACTCGACCAGCTTCGTGGCCTCCAGCGTATGTGTCTCTTGTTTATGGGCAGAGCGGGAACTCTGTTCAAAAAGCTGCAGGTTTTCTCCATCTTTTATGCCAGCAAATAACTGTAAACCAAGAGGAATAATGCAAATAAATAAAAACAGTATCTCCACTAGTCTACATCAAAAACCACAATGTGGAAATGAAACTCAGTAAGTCTTATCATCAGTGAACATACTGAAATTAACATTCATTTGGTATCAGCGTTGAACAAGGCCTTGTGCCACATGTAATGGACAGTCTTTAGGAAATTAAAGACACCATTCTGATCGTGCTGATCGCCTCTTTTCCTTTGGCACCAACTTATTCATATGCCATTTCCTTACAAGACACATGACCCTCCATGCTACTGGAAATACCAGTGAACTGGGTTTTCACTGTCCTTACAACATGACCTGAGACCAGGTGAGAAAGGACAGGCTAGGCATGAAGTTCTGTGAAGCCTCTGAGGCTGGATGGGCGCTGGACTTGTTGCCTTGTGACCCCAAAGGCCAGGACAAGGCTGGAAACGTGTTTCTGCCATTTACTATCCAATAAGCTACAAAAAATTCGGGTTTCCCTGGTAGCTGAGCTGGTAAAGAATCTGCCTGCGATGTGGGAGACCTGGGTTCAGNCTTGTTGCCTTGTGACCCCAAAGGCCAGGACAAGGCTGGAAACGTGTTTCTGCCATTTACTATCCAATAAGCTACAAAAAATTCGGGTTTCCCTGATAGCTGAGCTGGTAAAGAATCTGCCTGCGATGTGGGAGACCTGGGTTCAGTCCTTGGGTTGGGAAGATCCCCTGGAGAAGGGAACGGCTACCCACTCCAGTATTCTGGCCTGGAGAATTCCATGGACATGTATAGTGCATGGGGTCGCAAAGAGTCTGACACGACTGAGAGACTTTCACTTGCAAACTCCAAGAAGTCATACAGGAGCTAAGCTTCAGGCAGTGGTTCAAAAGGTGGGGATGAAAAGAGACTTTATGATAATTAAATAATGCAGAAGCACAGACTCCCCGGCACATCACAGTGACTAAATACATCGTCTTCACAACCACTAATCACAGCTGTCACCAGTCCGAAGCTGCTTAGCCACTGTATAACGTGCTCCGTTCTTTAACAACAAAGCAGGTCTTCGCCCAGGAGGGAGACAGACTCAAGACGGAGGCAACCGAGCACAAGCTGAGGAGGGGAGGGGAGACGGCGCTAGCAAGGGCCAGGAGGCCTGAACCCAGTGCCCGAAGGGGCGAGTGCTCCAGTCCTAAGAGAGTCCTGGCGGAGCTGATCGGAGAGCACGGAAAAGCGATTCAAATGTGTGTCAATTTGAAACCACGGTTTTCGGAAGGCATGGTTACAATGGCAGAGAAAGGGGCAAAAGACAGTAAAAGGTACTTTTTTGGCCATTAGGTAAGGAGGAGTAAAAGAAACAAAAGAGAAAGTCTAGCGCCTCACAAAATAAAACAAACCTTGAAAATTAGAGGCTTTATAAACGTTCCCCACCTCCCTCTAAAACAAAAAAATCCCACCAAGGACTCTGCACTTTGCTACACTAACAGAAGAGGGCACCAGAGAGCTGCAAAATCCTTCTAGCCACCAAATCTCCAGAGAAAGGAACAAAAATAATTCCACAGAACTACAGACAATTACCACAGAAGAATTTTAAGAATTTAAAAACCATTCAAATCAGCTCAACTGATGACCCTCTTCCCCAATAAGGGAAATCCAAGAAGCAGAAGGAAAGTGTAAGATGAAAAAAAAAAGAAAAGTGTAAGATGATACCTGAAAATGAAACTAAATGTGCTCAAGCAAGCACTTGGGGATATAAATAATTGCCTGATGTTTGGAACAAACATTAACAAAAACCAGAGAACTGTGAACTCAAGAAGGAAACAGGAGGGAAAGAAAATCATCTCAGAACTGAGCTCTAGACCACAAGATACACAGGAATGATTCAGTGAAGACTTCGCGAAAAGACCTGAAAACAAGCAAGGAAATAACCACGAAAATGACCAAGACACAAAGAAGAATCAGGGAAGGGAGTAGAAATGGAAGACAGGCAAAGAAGAGATAACACTTATTTAACTGGGGTCGGCAAAGAGGAAACACGGAACAGGTGAGCAGCATAAATGTGAACCAGGTAAGACGGTACCTGAAGGACCAAATAAAGGACGCGTCCAGCAGAAGCATCAGACCTCAGCGATGAAAGAATCCTCAAGGTGTCCAGGCAAAAAGATCAAACGTCTTAAGAGGCAAAGCCACCTGCCTCGCATCAGACTTCCAAAACAGCATACAAACAAGGAATGGTGAAGCCGCATATTCAAACAACTCAATAAAAAAAAAAAAAAAAAAAATACACGGACCAAGAATTTTATATTCAGCAACGCTGGGCTTTCAGTATCAAATCCGTAGTAAGAGCTTTAAACATACGAGAGCAGAGGGAATTTCTTACTAATGAACTCTTTCTTCTATATCCCACGACAAAATAGAAATAGTGTAACCAAAAGTGGAAGAAGAGAGAGTGGCAGTGGAATAAACACATTGGTTTAATGGCCAAAAACTCCATAGAAAAATGGGAGAAATACACGAACAGATAATTCACCAAAAAAAAAAAAAAAGAAAGAAAATGACCCTTAAACCTGTGAAAAGGTATTCAGACAGAGAAGTGCAAAATAAAACAACAGTGACACATTGTTTTTCAGCTATTGCATCGGTGGAGATTAAAAAGCAAGACAACATTCTTTTGGTGAGGCCCGGGAAAAGATGAACTCTCACACGCTGCGGATGGACGTGAAAACTGGTGGGACCATTCTGGAGGTAAATTTGGCAATATCCAACAAAATTACATTTGCATTCATCTCCTGACCTAGTTCTTCTACTTCTGGCTCTTTACCCTGAATACACCTCCAGAATTAATATATACATAACAAGGTTTTCACCGTAGCATTATTTAAAATTACAAAGTACTGAAAAACAAAAAAATGTCCACACACAAAAAGAGAGAGAGGTTAAATAAACTATGGTCTATGCATACAGTACTCCAATACTCTGGCCACCTGATGTGAAGAACTGACTCACTGGAAAAAGACCCTGATACTAGGAAAGATTGAGGGCAGGAGGAGAAGGGGACGACAGAGTGTGAGATGGCTGGATGGTGTTCCCGACTCAATGGGCCTGAGTTTGAGTAAACTCCGGGAGTTGGTGATGGACAGGGAGGCCTGGCGTGTTGCAGTCCATGGGGTCTCAAACAGTCGGACACGACTGAGCGACTGAACTGATGGATCCATACAGTGGACTACTTAAAAGACATATATTAATTAAAATATGAGGATGACCACTCTGAAATGATATGTGGTCTATCATCAAATTCCACCCCTACGAGAATGATCAAGCCCCACTATGTGGAAAAAGAAATCTTACTATGGTACTTTTCGTACAAGAAAGAAGAGAAAATAATACAATATACATGAATCTGAGAATTCCCTGGCAGTCCAGTTGTTAGAACTCGGCGCTTTCACTGCTGAGCGTCCAGGTTTGATCCCTGACTGGGGAACTAAGATCCCACAAGCCACTTGGTGTGGCCAAAGTATATTTAAATAAATATAGTCTATACAAGTGAATATATATAATATCTATATAATGAACCTGTTCATTCGCATAAAACAAAAATAAACAAACACCACTGGAATGATGGGATAGAAATGAGACAGACTGCCTACTAGAAAGCGGAATGGAACAGACTGCAGAGTGAAAGGAACTGGGAGAGGCAGAGTGAGGAGGAAGTGGTAGGAAGGGGCCGGAGACAGGAGGGGCCCTTTTTTAAGTAAGACTGTTTATACAGTTCTGACTTTTGGAATC
>SJYV01037129.1:597470-621653 GCA_006410875.1 Neotragus pygmaeus | reverse complement strand
AAGGACAAGGCGGGAGAAACGCGGAAAAGAAATGCTTCGAGAGCTTAGACAAAGCAATAACCCTCATGCAGGTGGGAAAGAGGAAGAGACGCTGCTGAAACCCAGAGGTGGTCAGGAGAAGCCCTCTGGGGGGAAGAGACGCGGGTTCGTCACGCTGCTCATTGCAGGAAACTCTGATGGATGATGACAGAGTGCGAAGAACCAAAATAACGCCCCTGTGGCGGGGGCTCCAGGCACGCAGAGCCCTCAAGGAAACCCAAGGAGGACGCGCTGTGGGATGCCCAGGAGCCCACGCTCACTGCAGCTCAGCTGGCCCGCGGTGCCGAGGAAACCAGCACAGCTCTCCCGCTGCGGTGCCTGAGCCCAGGGAACAGGCGGGGAGCTGGCCCTGTGCCGCAGAGAGGACAGAATCGGGCTCTTCAGGCCCACCTTCAACTAAAAACCGAAAATCCATGCGCACACCCTCTCCTGATGGCGGCAGGTGCCACTGACGCCTCACAGCGACACCGTCCTCCCCGCTCTCACCTGGAAACCGCCCTCACCACCACGGCGCCGGGACCTTTGACCTCTGCCCCTGGCTCTCTCTGCCAGTAAGCGTGGTCCATTCTCTTTACACAACGGCCCACAAAACCAACAAGACGCCCTCCATCCCGTCTCCTGCTGCGACCGCCCTTCTCTTCGCAGTTAGACCGGCCGTGGTTCTCTTCACGGCTTCCTCTCCTTCCTCCTGGTCGTTTAGTATTTCTACTCCGCAGCCTCTTTTCCAGCTTGTACGCATCTTGCTCTGCAGACTCTGCCTGAGATGGGTGCAGCCAAGCCACCACCCGTGATGGAGCCTGCGTTTGCGTCTCCACACCCAACACACAGACGCACCTGCCTGCTAGACACGTGCACCAAGAGACCTTCCGCCCAAATGTGTCCCGAGTCCACTAGCTCTCCGGACCCCACCCCAAACACCTCTCCTTCTGTGACCCCTAACTCTGGGAATGGTCTCAAGGCAGCAGCCCAGGCATCCTTTTCAGCTGTTTTTCCTTTTCCTTCACTTCCCCGCATGCAGCCACCAAACCGAGTAAATCCCGCGTTGCCCCTGCAGTCTCCCCTTTCCGATCTGCTGTCCCTGCTGTTTGGGGGCTTTGAGCCGCCTTGGTTCTTAGATGATTATAAATAATCTAGTCTCCTCAAGACCAGTCTTGCCCTACCCTGCTCCATTTCCACCAGCTATTTGGCAGATTTGTCTAAACTGATAAACCAATGACATCCTCTTTTTTTTTTTTGCATTGGCTGCTTCTTCTTTAAATTTATTTTTAATTGGAGGATAATTGCTTCACGATACTGTGCTGGTTTCTGCCAGACACCAGGGTGAATCAGCCAAACGTCCATGTGTCCCCTCCGTCTGAGCCTCCCCTGCTCCAGCCCATCCCCCCTCTAGGCTGTCACGGAGCACAGCACAGGCTCTCCTTCTTACACGTGGTGGGTATACATCTCCATGCTGCTCTCTCGATTCATCCCGGCCTCTCCTTCCCCCAGGGTCCACAGGTCTGTTCTGTGTCTGCAGATGCCATCCCTCGTATGCTTAAAAACTAAAGACTCCTCACTCTTTTTAAACTAATGCTCAAACTCCAAAAAGCTACATGGAAGGCCCTCCACCAACAGCTCACAGCTCTCTGTCCACCTCCCTTCCCCACTCTCCTCTGGGCCCGGGCAGCTCCAGGACTCATCGCAGCCCGGGTCCTCCCGCCTTCCCGTCTTCTGCTGGCGCTCCCTGGAGCACTGCGCCCGCCTCTCCTGGAGAGCTCCAAGCTCCTCTCTAAGACGCTACGTAAGCCTTCTCTGACTAATCAGGGATACAGGTTTCCTTCTGTGCCATGGCCGTGCCTCTCTCCCGGTGCGGGCCAGATGGTGTGGAGCATCCAATTCACCTGCCCTCTCGCTAAGCTGTACACGAAGGCCGGGACCTGACAACAGTCCTGTTCAGGAGGGCTTCACATGGCATCTGATCTATGCCCAGTGTGGCTCAGCCCAAACCCGTCACGGACCAGACCAGCTCTGAGCGCCAGGCACAGGCCATTCACCTGGAGAGGGACAGATAAAGCCGGGATTCTGATGAATACAATCTCCTTCACCTGGCAGCCCCACTGCTTATTAATTCTTGGCTCACGGATGGAAGAATATGTAAGAATCACTTCTAAAAATAAGCACGTTCACATATCTTGCCACAGGGACTCCCAAGCCTTCCTGTCCCCTGAATGCAGCAGGAAAAATTCAATTACGCTATTCAAATCCAACTTAAGCATCTCAGCAAATATTAAGTATTCAAATCACTGTGGAGGGAGGATTGGGATGTCTTAGTGAGAGGAACAGAGAGACGTATTAAAGGGATAGCAGGCTCATCCAAGTGGATTTCGGCTGCTAATTTCCACAGTTTTTAATTTCTTTAAACAACTGGGCCCTGAGCGAGCTCTTCATTATTTGGGAAACTGGTGAGGGAAAGGGCCTCGTCGAGCACAGCTCCGTCCTGGGGTTTCTGCGGGAAGTCCGTTCCTGCTCTAGCTAATTGATACTGAATCGGGTTTGTCATTCCCCGGGTTTCTGGCGACACACCACATGCCGATCAATCGAGGTGCAGAGCTGAGCGCGGGGCAGGGGACGCGGCGAGGCTGGGCCCCGCGGAGGGCACGCTGCCCCTTCCCCAGCTGCCTGGCACCCTCTCCCGGCCGCCAGGCTGGTGCCAGGGCGGTAACGGGAACGGACGCGGAACCGTCAACGTCTGCGGCGAAGGAGGCGACAGAAACACCTCGGAGGTGGAGCAGCTACTCCCGCCAGGCCGCAGGACCCCACACTGGCTGCCGGGCGCCACGAGGTCGAGAAGCTAAAGCTCCGGGTGGCTTCCGCCCGCGCTCTCTCGGGAGCCCCCAGCCTAGATCTCCGCGGAAACTCAGGTCCGCGCTGGAGACGCGGTCTTTCCGAGCCTCCCCTCACTCCAGCCTCCATGAGCGACGATTCAGGCTGAGCCTATCCGAGAGGTGGCTCGGATCCTGGCGGACGCATGCTCCCAAGCCGCCAGCATCGGGAAGAGCCTGCGGATGGGGCGAGCTTCACCTCCTGGAGGCATGCCCCCGGCCGCGGGAGGCTGGCTCCGCAGACACGCGGTGAGCGCCATCAGCGAGCCGCCCCGCCTCCGGGGCCTGCATCATCAAAGGACGTGGACTCGGACAGGGCTGGAGGAGGGCATCTGCCGGCGCTTCCCTCTCGGGCTCTCCTAGGGGCCCCCGTGGGAGAAGCGTGTGTGTGCTCAGTCATGTCCGGCTCCGGGCGACCCAGTGGACTGCAGCCCGCCAGGCTCCTCTGTCCATGGGATTCTCCAGGCAAGAACGCTGGAGTGGGGCGCCATTTCCTTAGGAAGACTTACTTATATTAATATTCTCCAAGCTCTGGGCTGTACAGAGAATGCATCGGGCACTTCGAAATGTCAAAGCAGGTAAGTTACCTACAAACTAAATGAGAACTTAGGTGTCTGGATGCGTTAAGGCAAAAAACAATGATAACAACAACAACAAAAAAACCCCAACTCGGCATGAACCGGTTCTCACGACAACCATCATGTAACAGAGGAGAAAACTTTCCCCATCGTGGGGCCCACGAACACCGTCCTCTCCCGTCACTGTCCTCCCCGGCCACGGTGACAGACAGTGCAGGGAGGAGACTGCGCTCTCCTCTCCAGGCGGCTAGACAGCTCGTCGGTGGTGTCAGCAGTGGTGAGACGCAACAGGACCAAGCAAGGCTGCGTCTAAATTCTACTGCCTCCCCTCAAGGAAGGCTGTCGACATAAGACATGACTAACGAGTCCACAGAAAAGACGGCAGTGGCTTAAAAAAAGAAAGCACATCAGTAGGTCCCACGAGATTACTGATCCATGCTGATGATACGTAGGTAGACGGATGCTTAACCAGCATCTCTGTTTAAGACAAATATGGGAGGGGGAGCAGACATCTGCTGAGCACAGCAGACTCGGGCACCAGCCAGGCTCTCCAGCCACACTCAGGAGCGATCTTGTGCCCACGAAGGACAATGAAGGAAACGGAGGCTCAGAGTGGCCCAAGAGCTTGCCTCAGGCCACCGACAGCGAGATGCAAGGTCAGGACTGGACTCCCCTACACTTGTGTCGTTTGTGGGAGACAGGCACTGCTCGCAGAAACAGTTCCCATGCCTGAAGCCGAGGCCCACAGATGGGCTCCGAGAGGCACGACCCAAAAGCTCAGGTCCTCAACTCATCCTTGAAGGGGGTAAGTGCGTGTCTGCACAATTCCAACACCCTCATAAGCACACTTCCACGTATTTTCTAGTAATTGACTAAGTGTATGGGGAGTTTCGGAAATGTGGCATCCATGGAATACAGGTGAGGAGTTATCAGAACTTCCCGGAGGCACTCAGCGTCCACCACAGAGTCAGGCAGACCAGGAGCACGAAGGTTCATTCTGTGTCCACTTATCTGGGCCACAGGGTCACCAGGCATTTGGTTAGACATTATTTCTGGGTGTTTCCAGGAGCCTGTCTCTAGATAAGATTAACATCTGAATCAGCTGACGGAACACAGCAGACAGCCCTCCCCGTGTGAGTGGGCTTCATTCCGTCTGCTGAAGACCTGAATAGAATAAAGGCTAAGAAAGAATTCTTTCCCTCTGCCTGCCTGTCTCTGAGCTGGGACACTGGTCTCCTCCTGCCTTCAGACTTGGATTCAGACTGAAGCTCTCCCGTCGGTTTTCCTTTGTCTGGACTTCTCTGCCTCCAAGAGCAAGTGAGCCACTTCCTTATAATTAATCTCTTTGTATAAATCATCTCTCATCATCTCCCTCTCTCTACATACACACACACCCACACACACCCTATTGGTTCTGCTCCTCTGCAAAATCGTGATTTATGCAAATAGACAAAGACCAAAAGCCCTGGAACACATTTGAAAAGCTGAAATCACTACAAGAAGGAAACCACCCCTACATCTTCAGGGGTNAAACTTCTTAGTTATTCACGAATAGAGAAGTCCTCAAGGGAAAAGTATTTTGTGATGGACACAGACAAATGGGAAACACAACTCTTTAAGGTTTTTTTACACACACACACACACACACATCACTGGACTCAGTTCCAAGAGAAATCAGTTTTGTTGTCACAAGTCAAAAGGTGAAAATCTGTAATTAAATGAATACATGAGGGAACGACTGCACACAAAAGACCTTGCAAAATTAATTTAAAGCCTGGTTAATAAGCATCTAAAGAGGTAACCATGTTTGGAATGGCAGTTGAACTCCCAACCACTCTTTCACAGATTTTCACTTGAGAAAAATATCCGTTAAAATGAAGTTCATGTTACTAGTCCCCATCAGTATGAATACTTTCTTAAGTATACCAGGGGAAAAAATTCTTCTCAATGCATATAAAAAATAACACACTGTAAAACAAATATACCACATTCACCCTTAATGCTCTTCACAGTCTTAATCAAAATCAAATGAAACATCAAAACTGCCAGTTAATCTCAACTTAGGTCAATCAACTAGTTATCATTTATTTTTGTCTTTAACGAAAGGTATTTACACTAGTTCCACATGGTACACATTTGGAGAACGACAGCATAATTCATTATCCACTAAATTCAGCGTTCAAATAAAATGTAATAACCCTACATGTACAGAAGAGTCTTAAAATAAAAAAATACTTAGCTAATGAAAAAGACTAACGTGCTCACCCAGAAGTAATTAGCAAGCCGAATGGCTATGGCAAGTAAAATTAAAACTTGTTTTAAATCAACTCACTAAACTGCATATTAAAAACTATTTTAGGTAATTAGAAATAATACTGTTACACAGAAGACATGGCCTCCAGGTTAAAAATCCTTCTCTCCTAAATATTCTAAATAAACTGATTTCATCTAAGATCCTCCAAATAAAGTTGCTGCAAACAAAATCCTAGAGTCTTGGCTAGAGTGAAGGAAAGAGTCTTGGCCAGTTCTTAGCTCCATAATTACTTTTTTTTATCTGCTTCTTTATTTTTTTAATTTTATTTGTAACTGGAGGATAATTATGTTACAATCTTGTGTTGGTTTCTGCCATACATCAGCATGAANTTGGCTAGAGTGAAGGAAAGAGTCTTGGCCAGTTCTTAGCTCCATAATTACTTTTTTTTATCTGCTTCTTTATTTTTTTAATTTTATTTGTAACTGGAGGATAATTATGTTACAATCTTGTGTTGGTTTCTGCCATACATCAGCATGAACCAGCCATAGGCATACATATGTCCCCTCCCTCCTGAACCTCCCTCCCCAACCCACCCCTCTAGGTTGAAACAGAGCACCAACCTAGGGTTCCCTGTGTCACCCAGCAAATTCCCACGACTGTCTACTTTACACATGGTAACGGTTATGTTTCAACGCGGCTGCTCTCTCAAATCTTCCCACCTTCCCTCTCCCCGCCCTGTATCTCCTTTTTCTATTTTCCTGAAGGCCAGTTGATAGCCCGCAATTATCAGCTGGACACTGACAGCCTGAAACCCCTGCTGACCTACAGACGGTGGCTCCGTGCCAGCCCTCTCTGCGGCCTCTCCTCCTCTGGCTCCCCCTGGCACTGGGACAGACAGACGCGGCCGGGCTGGCCCGCCAGCCTCCTGGCCGGAAGGGGCACGAGGTCAGGGCCAGGCTGCCCGGACTCACCTGGCCCCAGGCTGCCCCTGACCTTCCCACCGCTCGTCCTCTCCCAACAGATGCCAGCCAGCCTCACTTTTTGCAACAGACAGTCCTGATAAGTTCCTTTTGACTTTTCTTTTCAAACCGAAACACAGCTTCCCGTTGACATGGTCCGTAACCCCAGAGGTGCTCCACCTCTGTGACACCAGGTCTTATCCTTCATACTCTGCCCACACTGAACGGACCCATCCCTTCTTTCTTCCTGAGAAGCCCATGAAACCCTCACTGAGCCCACCCATCAGGACGCTGGCCCATCTCTTGAATTTTAAGCTCCTGGAGGAACAGGATGATGTTTCTGTCCTTTAAAAAGAACCTCTTCCCAGGTCAAAGGAGTAACCCCCACTAGGAATACCCATGTTAGGCATTTCCGAATTGCTGTTTCACTGAGAAGAGGCACCATCCGTTAACTCACAGGTGATACCGCAACTGCTCCGTCCTCTCCCTCGAGCAGACCTCAGGAAATAACCAACGCTCAGCACGGAGGTGTCTCAGCGAGTCATTCAAGGACGGAAATCAGGCAGCACTCCCTAATCCTTATTTCAGAGAAGGCAGCCACACACCTGCCAGATCATGCCCAAATGCCACATCGGGACGGACAGTGAGACAGGTCCACATATCAGCTTCCGTCAGCCCTCTGCAGCCCCAACCAGTCCTGATCATCCCGAGCTCTCTGCTAAACCCCCTGGAAACATAGTTCTGCATTTTTCTGTAAGTTTTAAGCATTAGCTAGTACATGAAAGCATTTAATTCAAATTGCAAGATACCTGAATCGTAAAAACAATGAAAATAATACACAGTCAATTCCCGTTATTCACAGCAATTCTGAGCTAGAACATCTCTGAGTGCACGAATCGGTGGATGCTGAACCACTGCTCCTCGGGAAAATACAAGCCCAGTTTGTGTCCCCGAGGCCAATTTTCAGGATTGTGGCAGCTTATGTCTTAGCCACAGGCTGGTCGTCATGCAGCTGACTTCTTCCAGCTGGTGGGGGTTTCAGTATCCATAGGATAGCTCCCAGGATGTGGCTCTGAATGGTATCTACAGCCCGGGAGGAGGGAGGCAAGCTCCTGGACACTGTTCAGTGACTAAGCTATCATTATCTGGTCCCCTTTGACTGTTATCCTTTGCTTCAGCATTGTCTCACGTCTCTGATGGAACTTATTCTTTGGCTAAAGCTTGTCCAGAGACAAAAAGCAGGCTGAGGACCTGGGGGAAAGGGACCCTAGGGTCCTGCTCTGTTTCACAATGATGCAAAGAAACACAACACACACACACACACACACACACACACACGGAAAAGCACCGCTGGGGTGGTGATGAGCTTTATCTGCATGAGTGCCATGAGCCTGAGCAAGGACCGAAGCACCACCACCTCTTTTGGGAATGGCTCGGAAAAACACGCAGAGTGGCGCCTCCTGTGTCTGCCCAGAGAAGTGAACACCCTGAAAGGACACAAGACCGGCCGGGTACGCCTGCTCCCTCCCTGGACGAGAGGCCTGGGTCCAGCAGGGAGAGGCTCCCAGGTCATCCCGGGCCAGCGGGGGGGCGGGCCCGGCCTCGGGGCCACGGCTCACTCTTCCATGTGGCCACGTCCCGCCACAGCCCCAGCGCCCTGGAGGCTCTTTAATGAGGTCTCCTGGTTGTTTTGGTGACAAGGTATTTGAAAAATAAGGTCTGTGTTTCACAGGACAACACGCTTCAGGAACAGAAGAGCGGTTTCTTCCCTGGCTGCCTGTGAAGGGTAATAGGCCTATTTTCTGATTTTGACATTTATTTGAAATTCAGATTCTATTGTATAACCTAATACGAGCTGTGAAGATAATTAATATAAATGTGAAAATCTCAGGGCGAAGCAGGAGAAGGGAGGAGAAAGAACATTCTTAAAGTTCAAGCCGCTTTCCTGTGCTGCTTTAGGCATTTAATTGTCTGCCTGTCTCAAACACAAAATTCAAGCACAAAGCTGAATTCGTCTCCTTTCCGCTTCCCGATCACCTGTTCTGAACACAGAACACGTGGGCTCGTCCGCGCCAGTGCGTCTGAGGCGCTGTGGGCACACTGTGGGCGCGCTGCAACTGAAAGGAACCCCACCCTGACCTTGCGGTGGAGAGGTCCAGGCGCCCCCTTACTGAACGAATTACATTTACTTAATTCATGCGGCCCCTGATGAACATACTCATGTAAATTAGCAGTTCTGCAACCTCGGCAGTCCTGGGTCTTTCTTTGCTATTGTTCAGGTGCTAAGTCATGTCCGATCTTTGCGACCCCATGGACTGCAGCACACCAGGCCTCCCTGTCCATCAGCAACTCCTGGAGCTTACTCAAACTCATGTCCATCAAGTCAGCGCCATCATCCAGCCATCTCATCCTCTGTCGCCCCCTGCTCCCCTTGCCCTCCATCTTTCTCAGCATCAGGGTCTTTTCCAACGAGTCGGCTCTTCACATCAGGTGGCCAAAGTATTGGAGCTTCAGCTTTAGCATCAGTCCTTCCAATGAGTATTCAGAGTTGATCTCCTTTAGGATTGATTGGTTTGATCTCCTTGAAGTCCAAGGGACTCTCAAGGGTCTTCTCCAGCACAATTCTAAAGTATCAGTTCTTCAGCACTCAGCCTTCTTTATGGTCCAACTCTCACATCCATACGTGACTAATGGAAAAACCACAGCTTTTCTGCTCTCTTTAAAATATCAAAATAGCAATTTGCCTTACAGATTTTCCACCTTTACAACAGATCAAAGAGAAAAATGTCTAAAAGTTGCTCATTGGTTTACTACCGCCTCTTGCAAAAGGTCTGGTGGAAGAACAGATGAATAATAGAATAATCATGGCATTATTACGACTAGTATTTCTTGAATCACTGAGCACTTCACAGATATTCCCTCATCTAGTCATCAGCACAATTCAAGATTGGTATTTTGTAGAAAAGGAAAATGAGGCTGTACAAACACAAGGAAAACAGGGGTCCTGGTGAGAGCCAGAGCCCAGGTCTAACCCAAAGTCCACTGTTGTTCACATCAGGTGGCCACAGTATTGGAGCTTCACCATCAGTCCTTCCAGTGAATATTCAGGGTTGATTTCCTTTAGGATCGACTGGTNTACAAACACAAGGAAAACAGGGGTCCTGGTGAGAGCCAGAGCCCAGGTCTAACCCAAAGTCCACTGTTGTTCACATCAGGTGGCCACAGTATTGGAGCTTCACCATCAGTCCTTCCAGTGAATATTCAGGGTTGATTTCCTTTAGGATCGACTGGTTTGATCTCCTTGCTGTCCAGGGGACTCTCAAGAGTCTTGTCTAGCACCACAGTCCGAGAGCATCAGTTCTTCGGCACTCAGCTTTCTTTCTGGTTCAACTCTCCAACTTTAAAAATGATCCCCTGGACTTCCCTGATCCAGTGGTTGAGACTCCAACCTTCTAATTCAAGGGGTGCTGGTTTGATCCTTGGTTGGGTAACTAAGACCCCACATGCCACACAGCGTGACCAAGAAAGTATAAAAATAAAATAAAGTACATTAAAAAGTAAATAAAAATAATCCCCATGTTCATTTGAAAAATTAAACAAGTGACAGAAGCTAGGAATTTTTTGAAAAATTAATAGGAAAATAATAATTAAAACTGGTGCAAGAACTAAAAGAGCAAATACATTCAGAGATATCTAAAAACTTAATATATATTTTCATTAATCAAGATAGAAATGGCTCATATAAGAAACAGAGTTAAGAAACTAAGTATTTGGGAGAAAAATGATCTGATCTGATCTTCATCTGACATGCCAAAATAAGACGAGAGAAAGTTATGTGATGTTTTAAAAGTTGTTTTTTTTTTAAGAAAACAGAAGAAATACGAGTAATTCTTCAGCTGGTTAGGAATGACTGTTCAACAAGGAAATAAGAGAAACAAATGACCATGTAAGCCTGCGTGTGTGTTTATTCACCAGGGTCCACCTCTTTGTGACCGTAGGGACTCTAGCCCGCCAGGCTCCTCTGTCCATGGGATTTTTCTGGCAAGAATACAGAGCGGGTTGCCAGGTTGCCAAGTTCTACAGGGGAACTTCCTGATCCGAGAATTAAACCCGAGTGTCCTGTGTCTCCTGCATTGTAGGTGGATTCTTTACTCACTGAGCCATCTTTGGATATTTACAAGTATCAAAAAAATTTGCAAGGTTAAAAAACAGTTGGGAAAGATTCTGCACGGAGTGACAGAGTCAGCCACTGTTTACTTGAGCTCTTTGAAATGCTGGCGGTCTTTTCAAGTCTGACACCACATAAATAGCTCTGCGCATCATTTTAAATACAGATCTGGGAAACAGGAGCATATATTTTATTTCAAAAACAAATCTGCGCTTTTGAAAACAGTTTATTTGCCCACAGATTTATGAGTTGCCATACATGTGAAGAAATATCTTTGGTTTTAGAAACACTTTGAAGACTCCCAGCTTCCGGTTACACGGGAATGAAATAAAATCTCTCTGACTTTTAAAAACCATCTACTGCCAGATCTTTGTTCTTTCAGAGAAAAGCCCGTCTTATTTTATAACTCTAGAATCATATATAATATTTAGAACTAAGATATGTTTTCCTCCACTATGAGCTTTCTTACTAAGAACTACCTTATCTTTTGGGTTGTTTTAATCTCAAAGGAAATGGTATCTGATAAAAAACGTTAATTGAAAAAGATGCACAACCTGGGAGTTATGAGTTCTTATCTGGAGCAAAATGAGCTCAGGAGATAGCCTCTCACGACAGATCTGAGAAGCTGCCCCAAAGAGGTGGGGGGGGTGGGCAGTCAGGATACGTGGAATTTTGGTAGGGGGGTGCATGCAATGAGACACATGTTTCTGCAGAACATTACTGCTAGTCACGGGCTTCCCAGGTGGCGCTAGTGGTCAAGAACCTGCCTGCCAATGCAGAGATGTAAGAAATGAAGGTTCAGTCCCTGAGTTGGAAGATCCCCTGAAGGGGGCGCAGAGCAATCCACTCCAGTGTTCTTGCCTGGGAAATGCTATGGACAGAGGAGGCTGGCGGGCCACAGTCCACCGGGTCGCCGAGTCAGACACGACTGAAGTGACTTGGCACGCATGCACGCACTGCTGGTCATGAGAACAGGGGTCTGCAGTCATGAGTGCAGTGCTTTCGAGATACAGAGTTTCAAGAACTGGGCTGGTACAATCTTCTCCTGGAAACACCTAACTACCTGAAGGCCTGTTCCTCCAGTTTTTCCGGAGCGGAGTGCCTGGCTCCCGATCGCCACCCTGCACTTCTTTCAGGGGGTGTTGAAGGTCAGCGGCTACCGAGGCCAGTGACTGCATTCTTACAGAACTGGATGGTGAGTGACAATTTTTAGTCGGCAATGAAAATAAAATGATATGGGGAAAGGATGAAAGTGAATGGTTCAATTACATCTATGCCTCTGTAATTTTTCCTATGAAGTCTCGCAGGAGCTCTGCACTGAAGGGGTAGGCCCACTGCTTCCTGAAGTCTGTGCTAGAAAGACACTCGGCCAGCGGGAGCAGCAACGCCGAGTTCAGCACCTTCTGAAAAACCGCCTCTCCTGCCTCTCTCTTCTCTGCAAAAGGCAAAACACTTGCCCCAAAGTATGAGAATGGAGTTAAATGCACAGGCGCCCTCTGCCGTCTACACTCATTGTAGGTAAAATTGCTACCACTGATGACTTGACGATGCCACTAAATAAGAGTCTGTGAGTTTATACGCATGGGCGCTCGGGAGCGCCGTCGAGTCACACTCTTTTCGACTGTAGCCCACCAGGCTCCCCTGACCATGGGATTCTCCAGGCAAGAATGCTGGCGTGGGTTGCCTTTTCCTACTCCAGGGGATCTTCCCCACCCAGGGATAGAACCCGCATCTCATGTCTCCTGCTCTGGCAGGTGGTTCTTTACCACTGAGCCATTTGGGAAGCCCTTGTGTTATATACCAAATATTAAGGGTTTTTTTTTTTAACATTCTACTTTGTTATATACGTTTTCTTTGATGACTGACCACACAATTTCTCCATAAACTTCAATCTCTGATGGCAATAGTGAAAACTAATTCATGACACCACTACACACTGAATCACCTAATGTAATTGTATATCACCCAACAGCACTGCTGAAATACTATAGAAAAATGATTTATTCGTAATTTCTAATTGACCAGAAACACATTAACTTTCAGCTAAGAACATCTGTTCAGAAGAAGAAAGGTTTGAAATCGTTTCTATCTGAATGACATCTGGGTAATTAAATCACTTATAGATTTTTTTTAATATTGGTAAAAACAAAAAATAACATCATTACCTGACTGCAGGACACAAAGATTTAAAAACACATTTATTAACGGCCTTCTGAGCACAGCCCGCCAAACCAGGAAGCCGCAACACTCAGAGGAGACACGGGACGCGTGCCACCCACGGCCGCCCGCGGGTCACCAGGGTCTCTCCGCGTCATCCCCACCTCCCCGCGGCAGGGTTTCCAGAACACCTGTCCTTCTCCAGCCTTGGTCGTCACAGAGGCTCGGGTGGAGCAGAACCGAAATGGACAAGGAAGCTGCAAGTGTGCGAGTCTCTGACCGATACCTGCGGGGTAGATGCAGGACTGGACACAGGAACTCCTGACAAGCACACCTGGCGGTCACTCGCACCAGGGACTGGGGCTCTCACAGGTCAGAGGCCCCAGCAGATGGCCACATGCCTCTGAAGCCAGAGCCCACCCCAGCAGCTTACAGGTCAGAGGCCCCAGCAGATGGCCACACGCCTGCGAAGCCAGATCCCACCNCACATCATCACCAGCTCTGCCCTCAAGTCTTTACGTGGGCTAGCTATTCTTTCAGCCACTGTAGATGTAGTGCCACCGCCACCCTCATTTATCAGAGCAGGGCATGGAGACAGGAAGGTGGGCACAGCTAGAACTCGGTAGAGCTGGGACGTAAACCCAGGCAATCTGACTCCAGAATTTCCCCTTGTAACAGCTGCCCTACTGCCTCCGAGTCCTGACTCTGTCCTCTCAGTGCAGGTCCCGGGATCACAGACCTCCTGGGCTGGATGGGGCCTTCCTTAGAGGCTGGTGATGCAGTGGGGCAGGTGAGGAGCTCTGGTGCAGGGCTGGGCTGCTCATTTGGTGGCCTCAGGGAAGCCACATGGCCTCTCTGAACCTCTGTTTCTCAGCTTTGAAAGGGAAATTATTCTTACAGCAAAGGAATGTTGCGAGAATTAGAGATAATATATGTAGGTAGCAGTGGACCTTCAACTAGTCGATGTTGGGTAGATAACAGCTATTGTTTATGAAGTCAGATAGAACTAGGATTACGTTACAAGATTTACGGGCTGTGTGACTTTAGACAAGTCACTTTACCTCTCTCATCCTTTAGTGTCTTCATCTGTAAACTGGCNCAAAGGAATCCAAATTGGAAAAGAAGAAGTAAAACTCTCACTGTTTACAGATGACATGATCCTCTACATATTGACTTTCTTCATTCCCTGTATTCACTGCCGTCCAGTTACATAAATTCAAATTTTGAATGCCAGATTTCTGTGCAACTGCCTTCTTGACACTGCCATTTGCATTCACAACTAGTATTTCAAATTAACATGAAAAGAATCTGAATTACTGAACCATCCCCTCATCCGTGAAAAATGAAAGCTCTTCTACAGTCTTCCCTGCATGGATTGATGACACCCTCATTCATCCATTTGTTCAGACCAAATCTTGAAATGATGCTTCACTCTATCCTTTTCTTCCTCACCACATATACTCCAACAGCAAATCTATAATCTCTCTTCAAAATATATCGATAATTTTACTACATTGCACACCCTGTCCAAGTTACGATCCTCTTTCATGTGATGATGCTGAACTGTTAGCTGACATAATAATGCATCCACACTTAAATTTGTAAAATGTTCTACATTCTCTCCACACTTGGTGTTATCATTCTTTTGCAGTAGATATGCAGTGACATTTTATTTTTGTTCAATTTGCATCTCCCTGGTTACTAAGAAGGCATCACATGAAAGTGAAAGTGAAAGTGAAGTCGTGCCCGACTCTTTGCGACTCCATGGACTGTAGCCCACCAGGCTCCTCCATCCATGGGATTCTCCNAAGAAAAAACATGAAAATGCAGACAAGAACAAAGGAAAACATTACTTCTTAACTTTATCTCTTAAACCAGCGCACCGGAACTATAGACGACTTCACGCTCTGACCGTCTCTTCCTGAGGACCCGGATCCCCAGGCGAGGCTGAGCTAGGGGACGGGACATCCGCTGTTCTTCGCCACCAGGACTTCCTAGTGTAAAGTCCTGGCGTCCTCACCCAGCTCCACCGTCTCCGCCACAGCCCCCACTCGGCTTCACTTACTGAAGATGCGCTGTTAGATCTGGAAGTATGCTAAGCTCTCAACACACATTATCTCACCTACTGTTGTTAAGTCAACAGACTTGGAAATAAGTCTGTACTATCAGACTTCAGACTTTTAAAAAATTAATCTGATATTTTTCATAGAAAAATTATAATAATTGAAATGTTATGAAAAGGTAAGCAGTGAAGAGTAAATCCCACTGCCTCCTCGACCTCCCTACAAGCAAGTTTCCATGCCACAGAGCTGTACGCATCCACACACACGCGCCCCACTGCAGACCTAACTTGATGCAAATGTAAGCGTCTGCTCTGCACCTTATTCTTGTCAGGGAAGAATCTGCAGGGAAGGGGCGCGTGGGTCTGGTTCATTCTTTTGCCCGGTGCAGTCTTTCATCATACGAGTGTCCCACAACGTATTTAGCAATTTCCCTACTGAACACTGAACTTTTTCCAATATTTTGCTGAAATGAATAAATCCATAAAGAATGCCCTTGTACACATATGGTTGCATAGACATAACAGCATCTTTAGGACAAACTCCTAAAAGCTGGACTGCAAGGCCAAACGGTTTACGCGTCTTGAACAGAGAGGGCCGATCGGGCCGCCCAGCGGGAGTGCCCTGGATGGCAGCCCCACAAATGGTGCGCAAGTGCGGGGCCCCCTGTGCCCCTTGCGATACGGTCCCTGACCAAACCCTATGCTGCCAGCGAGTTTACTAAAGTGAAGTCACACTGAACCATTTGTAAAGGGGTTTTTAACTCCCACTTTGTATAAAATACTGTTGTTCAAATAGTCGTGCCCAACATCAAAGACCTTAAAATATATGAAGCTGGAGCACCTTGGTCTTGAGTTACACAGAGAAACACACTGACAAGGGAGCGCATCCTTGACGAGAGGACGGCCAGAGGCCCGCAGAGGTGCAGGAGGAGGCGCCAATGCAGAGAACATGGGGCGTGCATCCACGGAAGAGGCGAGACCCGAGGGGACGGTCAGTGGCGGACGCCTGAGTCTGGAGAGCCACGAAGGACCAGGGAAGGCCCAGCAGGGGGCGCGCAGACCGGATGAGCACGGGCTGGGCTCACAGTCACACCAGCCGCGCAGCCGTGCTGCTGGGCTGAGCGCTCGCCGGGCACGGCTCAAAACACTAAGAGGCCAAGTCAGACAAGTGACCCCACGGGCTGCAGCCCACCAGGCTCCTCTGTCCGAAGGATTCTCCAGGCAAGGACACTGGAGTGGGTTGCCATTCCCTTCTCCAGGGGACCTTCCTCACCCAGGGATCAAACTCAGGTCTCCCACGTTGCAGGAGGATTTTTTTTTCCCGTCTGAGCAACCAGGAAAGCCGCCATGTGCAGAAAGACAGCAGCCAAACAGACAGCTTCAGAAGCGACAGCTGCAGGACGAGTCCTAAGAATCAGTCATACGCAGAGCCAGCGATTCAGAAAGGCACCCTCTCCTGCTCCAGACGACGAGATCCCCGGAAAAAGGCTCAACGCCTAGGGAGGCCCGACGCCCCTCACACATCCTCTAGACTCAGGAAACACCTATTAACAAGATCGTACTGCTCAAAGTAACTAGATCGAAAGCAGCATTACAGCTTCACCACGTCATGTTCTGTAACCTTCTGATGACTGCAGTTTAGTCTTTGCAAGACAGATACCAACAAAAGCAAGAGCTTTGAAAGAAAAAGTCCTGCGTTCAAATTCTAAACCCATGTTAACCAGCAAGTCATTTGATCTCTTTTTCCTTTTTTTCATTTGATCTCTTTAAACCAGTTGTGTCATCNTCTGATGACTGCAGTTTAGTCTTTGCAAGACAGATACCAACAAAAGCAAGAGCTTTGAAAGAAAAAGTCCTGCGTTCAAATTCTAAACCCATGTTAACCAGCAAGTCATTTGATCTCTTTTTCCTTTTTTTCATTTGATCTCTTTAAACCAGTTGTGTCATCTGCAAAATGGTTATAAATACTTTGCAAAGTGATATAACAGTATATAGACATATAAATATATATATATATGTAAACACATGGAATCCAGGAGGGTGCCTGGCACACAATATGAGTTCTACACACAAGGTGCTTTCTTCTCCTCTCCCACCTAATTAAGTAAAATCACAGTGTAGAGCACTGGGGCTTCCCGGCAGTGCCAGTGGTTCAGATTCTGAGTTTCCACTACAGAGCGTGTGGGTTTGATCCCTGGTCGAGGAACTAAGATCCCGCGTGCAGTGCGGTGTAGCCTAAAAGAAAAAGAATGCATATATCACTTACATATCGGCTCTTCCCAGGCACGTGGCCTAGTTTCCTTTCATCTCACTGGCAGAATTCCATCGAAACAGTACCCAAAAAAGTACTCGGTGGAAGAAAATGCCTAGACAATTTAAAAAGTAGAATGGTATCTTTTAGAAGTTACTGATACCAAAAAAAAAAAAAAAGCTGTTTTGGATTAAATTTTGAAAACCGTATCAGAAACTCAGTGTTAGTACAGCATTCTTCACCTGGCCTATAATCGTGAGAGCCGACTCAACTCAGAGTTAGTCACTTTGCTGAAAGAAGGCGAGTCTATATCTGCTGTGTTGCTGAACCGCTGTGGTCTTACTCCCTCGTAACAACGGGAAGCTCCTTTCCCTGGGGCACTGACCCCCTGCCATTCACGCTATGGGCTCAGGCACCATCTCAAGGGCAGGACGCGGATAAATGGTGTTGAAATCACGTGAGAGTGCCCTCGTCTCCTTCACCCCCTCTGACCCTAAACCATCTTACACCCAGTGGAACACAGGTGCGTGCCCTTCAGGTGCAAGGAGAGGAAGGCGGGTACTCTGGGAGAGCGCGTTCACATGAAGCCCTGCTGGGCTCCTCAGGAGCTCAGCTATTTTCGGGCCGTCACCAATTATCAAAACCTGCCGGAAACTGCTAGGGGAGCATCTTCCAAACCTCACATACATAAATCTGCAGGTTTCCTAACATTCCACACGTCCCAATTAGCCTTTCATGCTCTGCTCGTTTCTACTTTATAACCGTAAACGTCTTCCTATCGATTCTCAGCACTTCATATATTGGCAGGAAACCTCTGCCAACCTAATATAAAGTCATGCATTTATGCAGAGCTTTCAATTAAGTCCTTCTGGAACCTCCTCGGCATCCTGATGAGGAACAGGCAGCACGCTCCTCGGGGGTAGCGGGGTGGGGAGTTTTCCGTGCGTTCCTGGTCCCCGCCCAGAGCTCACCGCACCACGAGTGCCCACGGTTCCTCGGTCACTGGAGCAAAGCAGCTCTAGGCTTGATTTCCAGCTCCCAGACCTCCCAGACCCAACCTGGAGGCTGGCAAGTCATGCTACCTCTCAGGACCTTGATTTCTTCTCTGAAAAATGGGGGTGAGGAATACCCATTTCACAGTTTCTGTGAAAACTAGAAATAACATAAGGTCACTGTGGAAGAGCTGGTACACAAGGTCTGATGAAACTGCATGTGATTTTCACTGAACCACCCAGACATCTTGACACGTGTTACACAGGAACAGTGGACAACAGGTTCAGAGCAACGACCCCTTTAAGACTGGGAACTACTGGTTCGCCCAAAAGTTCATCCTGGTTTTTCCTTAAGATGTGAAACCCACAACATCTTACAGAAAAACTCGAACAAACTTTTTGGCCAACACAATATATAGTGGGGTAGTACCAGGCCCTGAGAAGTAGCCAGTCTTCTCTGAAATTTGCCTGGACCCCTATGGCATATGGGCTTTCCACGTGGTGCTAGTGGTACAGAATTCGCCTGCCAATGCGGGGAGACGCAAGAAACACGGGTTTGATCCCTGGGCCGGGAAGATTCCCTAAAGGAGGAAACGGCAACCCACTGCAGTATTCTCGCCTGGGAAATCCCATGGACAGAGGAGCCTGGCGGGCTACCGTCCATGGGGTCACAAAGAGTCAGACACGGCTGAGCGACTAAAGCACCACGCACCTGTGACTGGCAAATCCTAAGGGGCAGAGCGGGTGCAGCCTGGGGGGCTGGACGTGGGGAAAGCAGAGACATTTAAATGCTCCCAGAAGATGGGGAACATGGCTCTGGTTAACCTCTCACTCTGAATATCTACGTACAAAGCACTTTAAAATGACAACTCAGCGGTCTCATAGACACACTTTGAAAAAGAAGACATTAAAATGCAGACTGCCATGATTAACGCCACCAAATAATACAAGAGAAAAAATTAAATCTTTTATCCAAAGGCTACCTGAAAACTTCAGAGTTCCTAATAAATGGTGGACCCCAAAATGTTTGGCAATCCTTAATAAGATGATCAACCAACAGTACTGAGCTAGTAATACTCACCGAGCTAGTAATACATACAGTCTTTTAAAAGTTACAAAGTACATATGTTCACATGCTCACATGTTCTAACTACTCAAATCTAACGATCCCGTCGGAGTTAATGAATGAGGATATCTCTGGGGAAGCCTGGAGGCATAGTCCAAAGAGGTCTGTTAATGAACATGAAATTTCTTTGATGCCACATGTTTCTGATTTTTTTCTAATCCACAATATCCTTGTACTTGTTGTAATCAGACCTACTTATGATAAAACCTCGATAAAAATCCCTAAGCGATGGGGTTCGGGGAGTGTTCAGGTGGCAAGCACACCGAGGTGCTGGGAGGGTGGAGGGTCCCCATGCTCCCACCCAGCCCCCGACCCACGCATCCTCCTAGGTAGCTCTTCCTGAATTATATCTTTCATCATAAACCCATAAACCCCTAAGTAAAGCACTTTCAGTGTCCTGTGAGCGAATCTAGCACATTGTTGAACCTGAGGAGGGCATTGTGGAAACCAAAGATTTCCACCTGGGGGGTGATAGGTACAGATGGACCTGGNTTGGTCTGAGAAGGTGCATGTCCCCTCACTTTTGAAGGGTAATGTCACGATTCTAAGTTGAAGAGATCCCATGCACAGCACGGGCCCAGTCCGCCGGTCCTCGTGGTTGGGGAGGGGGGTGTCTCCACGTGAGGTTCCAGGCCCTCCTCGGGGTCCCTCATGATTTCCTCTATCAGGCCTCTCACCTGGGCTCAGGGTCAGGAAGTGATCAGGCAGGTTTCCACTATGATCACAAAGGAAAAAAAGTCGGATATTCCGCTCAATATCTGCTCATGCAGCCCTTTGAAACCCAGTCCTCTGACCAACTAGCTGTGGCCTTGGGCAAGTAACACAACCTCTGTGAGTATGTAAACAAGGAGAATTGCTAAGAGCCTTTCCCATAATGTAAGCCGTGCGTCTCTGATCCGATTGGGAAAACGGTCATTGTCGTCAGCGATTAGAAATACGGTCAAATCAACAGAGCGTCAAGAAGAAAACTGGCCACGCCGTTTCGTCTGTGTGAGGAAGCAGAGGACACAGCTGGAAGGAAAGAGGAAAGAAGGCGCCGGCCCGGGGAGGGGGGAGGGGGGCGGGCATTGCCCCACGACCAGGAGGAGTCCCGCCCAGATGCCAGCCACATCAAACAGCTTCAGGACACTGGGGTGATTCAAGGCCTCAGGCCCTGGAGGCCGCAGAAGCTCCGTGGACTCTTCATTTAAAAGTAAAAGAATGAAGAAAAAATTAGAAGAATAAGGAAAAAACAAGCAGCACAGGAGGAGGGAGGCAGCGGCGGTGCGCCGCCCGCGAGCTGGGCTTCCCGCTGGGGGCGCAGGCCTGCGGGCGGGCGCCGGGCTCCTCACGGCCGCGTCGGTCTCTCTCCCCGCTGTTTCCCTGGAGAAGGCAAGGCACCCACTCCAGTACTCCTCCCTGGAGAAGCCCATGGAGCGGGGAGCCTGGTGGGCTACGGTCCACAGGGTCGCGAAGGGTCGGACACGACTGAGCGACTTCACAACACCACGACGACTGGGTTGTTTCGGTGGTTTTATAGTCTTGTTTACAGTGTTCAAACCTTCAAGAATCCATGTATGTTTCCAGTGTGTCGCTTATGACCTGTTATTTGAACGTACTCTTTACTCACAGGAAAACCACTCTCAGCACAGACCCGGCTTCAGAGAAGCAGCTGATCCATCGAGCCCCTCGCCCTCGATGAGCCTGGGAGCAGCGCGTCTGGACCTCTGACAGCCTCTCTGGCTGCTTCCATTAGAGGTCTTTTCTCTACAAATAACGTCTAAGAGCAGGTGTCAGACAACAGAGATCTGGCTCCGTCAGTCAGTATAGCCACCAGCATCACTTCCTGTAAGGAGGCTTCAGGGACGACAGGCTGAGCCTCAGTAGCACACACTGCCTTCTGTCCCATGCCACTCACTGCTGGCCCCGCGCAGGAGGGAAACGCCCTCCTTTAAATGAAGCAGGCTCCCATCTGGCAGATTTTCGTGGTTGCCCGCCTCTGAACATACATACACAACCAGCCCATCATGACAGTGTTGGGGATTCTGCTGCCTGCTGTTCCCCGATTCTTTGAAAACCAGTCTCCTCCTCAAAAATCAGGCAAATAAATTCATTTCAAAATAACAGCTCCGTTTCAAAATCCATACTATTATGCTAATGTCAACACAGCTTGATGCTTTGGGAAATGTGTTTTCTTGCTGGTTATGTCACTCTTCCTTCGAAAGATGGGGGAGAGCTATTCCTTCACCGCGAATTCTTCATGTGCAGGTCTTACTATTTTTCAGATGTGGGTTCTCCTTTCCAGACTGGATTATGACCATTTCTCTTTGTTTCTTTTTCTTACTCAAGTAAATTTCCCACTTCCCCCTAAGATTTTGGCTTCAAAATTCATTTATTTACCTAGGAAAATCTATAGTGAATTTCCTTACAGATAATTTATGACTTTACCATATTTATGGCCCCCGACCAAGACATCACACACAGGGTCAGAGTTCACCAGGCAGCTCTGCAGGCTCTGCATGCAAGGAAAGACATGGGGCAGCTTTATACAAACGTTACAGCAAAGGGCAAAGGTCAGGTGGCCCCTAACTAAAGGTGACAGTATCCAGCGGTCTGTGGCAGTGAGGGGTCTTAATCCTTAATAACACCGGCCCGTGATCCTCAGAACAATATTAGTTGATTAAATAATATCCAGGTAGGCTGTTCCTTATCCCAAAACATTATTCTTGAAATCCGAGCCATGTGAACTAACTTTAACCACTCTACTGGTTAAAGTCCTTCAGTTCAGTTCAGTTCAGTCGCTCAGTCGTGTCTGACTCTTCGTGACCCTATGGACCGCAGCACGCCAGGCCTCCCTGTCCATCACCAACTCCCGGAGTCTACGCAACCTCATGTGCATTGAGTCGGTGATGCCATCCAGCCATCTCATCCTCTGTCGTCCCCTTCTTCTCCTGACTTCAATCTTTCCCAGCATCAAGGTCTTCTCAAATGAGTCAGCTCTTTGCATCAGGTGGCCAAAGTATTAGAATTTCAGGTTCAACATCAGTCCTTCCAATGAACATTCAGGACTGATCTTTAGGATGGACTGGTTGGATCTCCTTGCAGTCCAAGGTACTCTCAAGAGTCTTCTCCAACACCACAGTTCAAAAGCATCAATTCTTCGGCGCTCAGCTTTCTTCACAGTCCAATTCTCACATCCAAACATGACCACTGGAAAAACCACAGCCTTGACGAGATGGGCCTTTGCTGGCCAAGTAATGTCTCTGCTTCTCAATATACTGTCGAGGTTGTCCTTCAGTGGCTCCTTGATACCAAAACCACTGTGGATAAAATCCATATGCCACACATCACTGCACGGCTGGGAGGTGCCCCAGTTCTGCTGCACACTGAGATGTGGGAAGCCTGGCAACTCCCAACGCCCCAGCGTACCCCACATCCCTGGAGTCACAAGCCTGGTGGCGACAGTCAGTCTGCAGGCACCACCGCCCTCCCAGCACACACACACACGCTCACACTCCCCACCCCAACCCCAGAACCCTCAGATCTCGATTAGAGCTCTCTGGCAGCCTGCACCTCCCCCGTTACACCACAGGAGGCCCGGCGCTGGGTCTGCTCTTGAGCTCCAGTTTTCCCACAGAGGCCGCGGGAGCAGGGCCGACAGGGACAGACCTCACTGCCCAACACAGGCCTGCAGCGCTCCCAGCACTTGCAGCACACCAGGCGCCCGATCTCTCACTCAGGCCCAGGCCTGCTGCTGTTCAGTTGCTGAGTCACATCCGACCCCGTGACCCCATGGACCGCAGCATGCCGTTTCCTTGTTCTTCACTATCTCCCGGAGTTCATTCAAACTCAAGTCCATCGCATCGGTGATGCCCTCCGACCATCTCGTCCTCTGCCGTCCCCTTCTGCTCCTGCCCTCAATCTTCCCCAGCATCAGGGTCTTTTCCAGTGAGGCTCTTTGCATCAGGCAGCCAAAGTATTGGAGCTTCAGCATCAGTCCTTCTGATGAATATACAGGGTCGATTTCCTTTAGGATGGACTGGTTCGGTCTCCTTGCTGCAGTCTAGGCTGGACCGCTTCAAAACTGATAAATCAGGCATGGGCACTGTGCTCTTGAAAATCTTGAGTGACAGCTCTTTAGGAAGTAACAGCCAAGAAGGGGGCAGGAAGAAGGAGCCCTTCACTTCTGAGCCCATCCAGGGAATAACCCAGCTTTTCAAAGCCCTCTTCAGTAAGCACATTCCCAGCGGCTGCAGTCGTGGGCCCAGGCTTTAACCTCTGATTCCCTTGGCTCTCCCTGCTGGGTCACTCTAATACTCTGAACCACTGCTAACGTCTTTTCTAAGCTGGCCACATTGTTCTCAGACGTCAAACAGCTAAGTCCTCAAGTGATAAAGACATCGCCTGTCTGCTGCTCCCCAGGGCTGCTACAAAGTGTGAGGGAAAGGGCACGCAAAATGCACACACTCTACGAAGAAAAGAGACTAGCTACAGAGTAATCTCACATGCTAGTAAAGTAATGCTCGAAATTCTCCAAGCCAGGCTTCAGCAATACATGAACCGTGAACTTCCTGATGTTCAAGCTGGTTTTAGAAAAGGCAGAGGAACCAGAGATCAAATTGCCAACATCCGCTGGATCATGGAAAAAGCAAGAGAGTTGCAGCAACACGTCTATTTCTGCTTTATTGACTATGCCAAAGCCTTTGACTGTGTGGATCACGATAAACTGGGAAATTCTGAAAGAGATGGGAATACCA
>SJYV01037129.1:530017-593895 GCA_006410875.1 Neotragus pygmaeus | reverse complement strand
CTGAAACTCCAGTACTTTGGCCACCTGATGCGAAGAGTTGACTCATTGGAAAAGACTCTGATGCTGGGAGGGATTGGGGGCAGGAGGAGAAGGGGACGACAGAGGATGAGATGGCTGGATGGCATCACTGACTCGATGGACGTGAGTCTGAGTGAACTCCGGGAGTTGCTGATGGACAGGGAGATCTGTGGTGTGCTGTGATTCATGGGGTCGCAAAGAGTCGGACACGACAGAGCAACTGAACTGAACAGAGTAATCACTACAGAGTAATAGTAAGGGAAGCCCAGAAGGCTTCTTGGCATTGTAATACTTTAACTTCTGGGCAGATGGATTCTATGAGTGAAACTGCTGTGCTTTAATTCAAAGGCACCTCTGGAAGGCACCTCTGGAAGGACGGCAGGGTTACTCATGATCTGAGCTGCTTCCAGAGAATGGTCCCAAGTTGTCTGCTTGTGTCTAAATTGCCTACAGGCTTTAGACTCTGTACACGTATAAGTGTTCATTGGATGTCAAAGAGCTTTACATGTCTAAATTTGGTTTGTGGATGAATATGTATGTATAATGTATAAAACCCAAAAACATTCACTAGAGCCAATGATGCAAGCAAAGTTATTTCTACTAACTTGCGCCCCCAAACAAATCCACAGTGGGTAAATCGCAGGGAGCCACACTGAAGAGATGACATCAACATGGATTTAAAACAAACCGCGCTGACGGGAGCACGCAGTCTGTGGTGGACGCTGGCCTACCGTTCCTGGCAGCTAGACCCCAGCCCCATGTCCCCATCACCAACAGACTCTAGGTTCTCACCCTCCGCGTCCAGCCTGAGAAAGAGGCTCACAGTCCTCTCCTTAGCTGACTAAGCCACCACGGTCAAAAGCTGAGAAAGTCTCAATCTTAAAGAGTTTCCCAAATCTAAAGAGGACGGCATAGAAATAAGTGGATCTGAGTTTAACACAACAACCTACAAATAAAGAAAACTCTGTATGAATTATTTTTTCCCTTGGTAACGTTTATCAGGGTTGCATACATGTGCACATGTTTTAATACACAGAAGTTAAAAGGGAAAGAAAGTGCTCTAGTCTCAAATACAGAAAACCCTGCTGTGTTAAAAACAGTACCACTTGGAGGCAGCCAGCGTTATTTCACTGGGGGAGAAGGACGAGCCTCTGGTCCCCACGTTAACAGGGCAAGCACACATTTCAGTCAAGGCCAATCAATGAAAGATTAAATTTCTGTAAAGGAAATTCTACAGTAACAAGGAAAAACGTATGTGATACATGAAAGAAAAAGGTAAAACTTTCATAAACAGGTTAATAAGAACCACATAAAAATTACACAGCAGAAAGGGATGAAAGAAAACTTTTAAATATTATGAGTGGTTGGCCTTCAGATGAAAGGAACTGGAGTAAGTTTTCTCTCCTTTCAGTTTCTCCTTATTGTCTACATTTTTGAGAAGTTTCAAGATTGTATCATAGAAACAACTAATCCTGTTCAGACAGAGTTTAGAGGTGCACGTCACAGCGAAACGCCCTGGGCAGGTCAGCCCCTCTCTCCTTTCTGCCCTGAGCTGAGTACTCAAGTCAGCAGCTCCTGCACAGAAGGCAGGGTGGCGCTGGTCTCCAGGGCTGTGGAGACAAACCGCCCTGAGCACAAGGCTGCAGGGGGCCTGCCCGGAGGACCTCGTGCTCTCCCAGGGAGGAAAGCGTGGACACACTGAGCCAGCGCCACAGAGCTCGGCAGTCACACCCGGGGCACCAAAGTTATAGGAACCGAGGAGAAGCGCTCCTGAAATGTAAACACCCACCAATCCCAAACCCAAGTACCAGGAGCAGGACCACTTCGAGCTCGCAGGCTAAAGTCGCCCCTGTCAGGGGCCTGGGGCCCCCACGGCCCAGCCCCTCGGTGCACCGCTCGAGCCCCCGGGTGGCCCCCACGGGGCTGCTGTGGGAGCCCGCAGTGTCTCATCTGACACCTCGGGGGCTTCCTCCCAGTAAAGCCTGAGCCTCAGCAAGTCAGTGACGGGGGGCAGGGGCTGGAGGCGGAGCAGAGGGTCACTGCTCCGTGACGACCTTCAGTCTCTGCTCCGCGCGTGTGGACCGTGATGAGACTTTTGCAACGATTGCAGCTGGGGCAAATGCACACGCAGATCACGTCCCGCAGCTGACACGGGCCAGTCTCCCTCGCAAACGGAAAAGGAGCTCATATTCAGACTCGGACACCATGCAGCTCTAACTTGCTCCCGAACTGAGTTTTGATCCCGCGCGCTGCCTCGGCTCTCAGGACAAACCTCTCGGCCTGTACCGCTCTGGAGCCCAGTGTGACTGCTGCGTCAAGGTCACAAGCTTCACACACAGATCTGCAGAGCCACAAGGGAGGGGAAATGTGGGTGCACGGCGAAGAGCACCCCAAACACACTTCAGGTGAGGAAGTGGTGGGGGTGGANGTCACAGCGAAACGCCCTGGGCAGGTCAGCCCCTCTCTCCTTTCTGCCCTGAGCTGAGTACTCAAGTCAGCAGCTCCTGCACAGAAGGCAGGGTGGCGCTGGTCTCCAGGGCTGTGGAGACAAACCGCCCTGAGCACAAGGCTGCAGGGGGCCTGCCCGGAGGACCTCGTGCTCTCCCAGGGAGGAAAGCGTGGACACACTTAGCCAGCGCCGCAGAGCTCGGCAGTCACACCCGGGGCACCAAAGTTATAGGAACCGAGGAGAAGCGCTCCTGAAATGTAAACACCCACCAATCCCAAACCCAAGTACCAGGAGCAGGACCACTTCGAGCTCGCAGGCTAAAGTCGCCCCTGTCAGGGGCCTGGGGCCCCCACGGCCCAGCCCCTCGGTGCACCGCTCGAGCCCCCGGGTGGCCCCCACGGGGCTGCTGTGGGAGCCCGCAGTGTCTCATCTGACACCTCGGGGGCTTCCTCCCAGTAAAGCCTGAGCCTCAGCAAGTCAGTGACGGGGGGCAGGGGCTGGAGGCGGAGCAGAGGGTCACTACTCCGTGACGACCTTCAGTCTCTGCTCCGCGCGTGTGGACCGTGATGAGACTTTTGCAACGATTGCAGCTGGGGCAAATGCACACGCAGATCACGTCCCGCAGCTGACACGGGCCAGTCTCCCTCGCAAACGGAAAAGGAGCTCATATTCAGACTTGGACACCATGCAGCTCTAACTTGCTTCCGAACTGAGTTTTGATCCCCTGCGCTGCCTCGGCTCTCAGGACAAACCTCTCGGCCTGTACCGCTCTGGAGCCCAGTGTGACTGCTGCGTCAAGGTCACAAGCTTCACACACAGATCTGCAGAGTCACAAGGGAGGGGAAATGTGGGTGCACGGCGAAGAGCACCTCAAACACACTTCAGGTGAGGAAGTGGTGGGGGTGGATGTGGCCAAACAAGCACCCCAAGTCCCTGAGACAACAGGGAAGGGCGCTGGGCCGGGGCCGGAGAGGCAGCTCTGCGCACCCTGCTGCCACCCACCGGAGCGACCCGGGGAGGACACGCGGCCTTTGGGCTCGGCGACCCCACCCGTCTGACGAGGAGGCCCTGTCAGGGGCCCTGGAGGGCTGTGCACACGTCTCTACGGTCTTTTCCAGCGTTGCCTCTCCTAAATTTCTCAGCTCAAAATCAAGTTCCCACACCCGGGAGAGCACTCCCTGCAGGTTCTACATGCCGGACCCACCGCCTGCCTGCCGGGCTTCAGAACCCCTCCCGGAACTGTGGAGATGGAGTCCTAATGTCCCTCACTCATCCGTTCACTCATTCATTCACCATTCAATCAGATAGCACAAAGCCATCGCCTGCACGCATAATACACACTCCCTCAGGGAAGGGACAGAAAGACAACCAACTTCAAAAGGTCCAGCCTCTAGTTAAAGGCACTAAATGCTTACGACCCAATGGGAAATACAAAGAACTGAAGAAAATTGCAGTGACACAGACCTAGAACAAACTGCTAATGAGTCACAGCACCTTTCCCACAAAGCCTCGACGGACCCCCAAGCCCTCAGTCCAGCCCTCCACCGGAGCGCCCTTAAGCCTGTCCGGCAGTGCGCCCTGCAGCCAGGCCAACCTTGCTTCCGAGCACGAGCTTGGGCACCGCCAGGGCTCAGCCCTCCCGCTCCCGCGCCCCTCAGAGTCCACCTTCACCCCCACACCGGCAGGCGTTCCTGAAAAGCAGGGGGCCGATGAGAGCCTCATCACAACGGCTAAATGCGCTTGCCAATTTACCTTTGCCAACTTTTTTAAAATTTCAAATTCCAGGGAAATAGAAAATGTATATATACTTGCTTAACTCCATGTCTGTGCGTGCATGTATGCTAAGTTGCTTCAGTCGTGTCCAATTCTTTGTGACCCCATGGACTGTAGCCCAGCAGGCTGCTCTGTCCAAGGGATCCTCCAGGTGAGAATACGGGAGTGAGTTGCCATGCCCTCCTCCAGGGGATCTTTCTGACACAGGAATCGAACCTGAGTCTCCTGCGACTCCTGCATTGCAGGCAGATTCTTTACCGCTGAGCCACCGGAGAAGCCCAATTCCATGTCTACCACGCTCTGTATTAAACTTTGAACTACAAAACTTATATGGGAACTGGATACCGAGCATATTCCTACTAAGAACAATGCATAACGGCACTGAGGCTTAAATCAGTGCACATGCAAACCAGAGATTTACACACACACACACACAGCACATGCACACACGTGGACACATGTGCACACACACGTACCCACACCCCTCCTCTCCTGCCGTGAGAGACTGCACTCCTAATCCTGCCTGGCCATCTGGGAAGCAAACGACTCTGTGATGGCATTGTAAATTGGTTCCACTCCTCTGGAAATCAATCTGGCAGTATGTTTTAGAAGCCATAAAACTGTTCCTATTCCCTGACCTAATAATACCACTAGGGACTCTATCATAAGAAACTAATTGAAAATATATAAATAGCTACACGCACAAAGATGTACCTTGTGGTGTTATTAATAGCCACAAGGAGCTGGGAGCAAGGTACCTGTCAACGACAGAGTCAAGGACTTGATGGTACAGAATCAAAACAGAATATTATGCAACCATTAAAATGGTAACGATGAGGACTGCAGAGCATTAAGAGGAAATGCAGATGTGCAACAGGCACAGCCACGTAAAAGTCTCTGGATTAAAAACGATACCATTGCCTCAGGACAGCAAAGGGGGCGTTTCCTCCTGCTCTATTTCTATTGGCTGTTTCTATTCCTGTGATCCATCTCTGATGCTTCCATCATTCAAAGATAATCTTTTTAAAAACGAACGCAGGCCTTGATCGTGAGGACAAGCAGACAAGCCCACATCAGCAAGCCGCTGCCACCTTCCACAAGGAAGGTGGCAGGGCGCTCGGCGTCCCGGGGGCAGGGGACGGCGCAGCGCAGCCCAGGAGAGCCGCCCCCCAACCCCCACCCCGCCACCGCAGCCCTCACGCACCTGTCAGCAATGAGGGAAATATGAGCGGCGCCCATCTGCTAAGCCCAGCCAAGCCCCTGCATTACGAGCACCGCGAGGCTGAGGACTCCCCAGGCACGCCGCATGCGCTGCCAGCCTAGTTATCTGTTTACAGGATTTACAGGGGGTCACACGGGGCTCTTTGATCATTTATAGAAAGGAAGCAAGCTCAGATTTTCACATCTGGAGCAAAGAAAAATGACTGTGCCCAGAAACGCATCATCATAACAGTGGGAGGGGGGGAAACCACCTGTCACCTCTGCTGAGGCAGAGAGCAGGACACCGCAGGTGCGGCCACACGGGCGCCTACGAAGCCCACTAGAGCCTTCAGCTGGGGAGGAGAAACCGCCCGCGGATGCAGTGACCCGGAGCCGGCAGAGAAACCTGGGCCAGCACGTCCCTGCCCTCCCTCTGCGTTCCCGAACTCCGGGCTCCGCAGAGGGAGCGAGAGGAGCGCCTACGGCCACTGGCGCCCAGTCAGGAACAGAGAGACGGCTTCCGTGAGGCGTGGACACCACCTTCCAACACAGAAGAGAGCCCCGCGGGTGAGAGGGGGCCCTGCTAACAAGGACGCTGGGGAAGGCAGTTCTGTAGCTTTGGGGACGAGAAAAATCTTAACTAGAGCCCAAAGAATAGGTGCTCAAGAGAAATCACAGCAACAGCTCCATACCTGGACCACACCATGTGGAACCACCCGCAACGCTCTTTAGAAACCCCCATGACCACCGGGAGCTGACCCTTGGCCCCCACTGAGCCAGTATCCCCCAGGAAACAAGCTTGTTTCAGGACACCACCAGGCCCCGCACAACCTAGTCTGTGAGGGACGATGCAGATGCTCTTAGCAAATCACACACAAGGATCAAAGAAACGGATACATTTCCAAGCTGCTGCTCCTATATCGATAAAGATGGAAAATTCACTTTATCTGAGTTTTTTTTTNCTACTTGTGCATTTTACATATGTGTCTACATATCTGCAAAACACATTCACAAAGTCCTTGAGTTCCACAAAAACAGCTTGAGATTTCTTTCTTATGAGGAAGTACAAACGGAACTGAAAGTCAGGATTTTCTGGATGATTCCTTTCACCCCTGTTCATGAACTACTTTCATTTTGGGGGGCTAGATGTAGAGGTTTTGCCATAGGCTTGTCATCTGTGAAATGGAATTAATGCAGTGCCCAAATTAAAGTATGGATAGCAGCAAATAAAAGCCTTATAAAATGCCCTTTGAAGCCACAGAGGGTCCAACTATAATGTTTGTAAACTAGGGGCCAGAGATGGCTACATTGTTTGGCGGGACAGCAAAAGTTATCCAGTACTAATTTTAGTAACAGAGTCATGAAATAAAGTTAACTTATTTATGTGTGTATAGAGAAAATATTTATTATGTATGCCATGCACTGTCTAGGCTCTGAAAATACAGTTGAGAACAGGGTAGTCACCATTCTTCCCCTCTCAGATCTTGACAATCTTCAGTGTTATGATCAGAAAATAAAAAGTACTATGGGAGCACATAGGAGGAGAAATTAACATGGTCCAGCTGGACAAGGTGATAGGAAAGATTATTTCAAGATCAGGATATTTACACAGTAAGTCCCCTACATACAAAAGAGTTCCATTTCATGATCACATTCATAAGTCCAATAAAATTAGCCTAGATACCCAACTAATGCAGTAGTCTAGGTAGTACTATACTATAATAGGTTTATACTTTTCACATAAATAATACATAAAAACAAACAGACACAAAAGATAAAGAAAACATTTTTCATCTTGTAATTCAGTACCTTCAAAAGTACATTGGTACAGTACAACAGCCAGCATACAGGGGCTGGCACCAAGTGAACAGGCAAGAAGAGCTACTGAATGAAAGAAGGAGAGTAGGTGGGAGATGGTAGAGCTGAAGATCCTCAGAAATAGGAGATGGAGGGAAAACTGCAATTTCACTCACGCCTGACGTTAATGACACAGGTTCTTGTTCCTTGCCGGATGCAANATGGGAATGGCCAGCGGTGCAGCTGCTGTGGCCAACAGTCTGGTGGCCCCTAAAATATCAAACACAGAATTACCACAGGGTCCAGCAATTCCACGTCCAGGACTGTGCCCCAGAGAGCTGAGAGCAGCAGAGGGACAGACATTTGGACACCCGTGGTCACAGTAGTATGTTCACCGCAGCCACAGCGGGGCAGCGGCCCGAGCACCCGCCAGCGCGGCCATGGGCAGAAGGCGGTGCACAGCCCTGGTGACGTGTCCCTCACCCTGAAAAGGGAGGGAACTCTGATGCCTTCCGACGTGGTGAACCTTGAAGACAGCTATGTCACGTGAAATACGCCAGTTATGAAAAGGCAAGACACTGTTTGATTTCATGTATATGAGTACGCACAGAAACAGAGAGAATGGCGGTTGCTACGGGCTGTGGAGGAGGGTTGGGGAGTTAGGAGTTCAGTGAGGGCGGAGGTTAGTACTCCACGTAATATGCCAGCAAATCTGGAAAACTCAGCAGTGGCCACAGGATTGGAAAAGATCAGTCTTCATTCCAATCCCAAAGAAAGGCAATGCCAAACAGTGTTCAAACTACTGCACAATTATATGAATCTCACATACCAGCAAAGTAATGCTCAAAATTCTTCGAGCAAGGCTTCAACAGTACGTGAACTGAGGACATCGAGATGCTCAAGCTGCTTTTAGAAAAGGCAGAGGAACCAGAGATCAAATCACCAACATCTGTTGAATAATACAAAAAGCAAGAGAGTTCCAGAAAAACATCTACTTCTGCTGCACTGACTATGCTAAAACCTTTGACTGTGTGGATCACAACAAACTGTAGAAAATTCTTAAAGGGATGNCAAAATAAAAAAACTTAGATTTGAAAAATAAAAAAATAAAATAAATAAACAAAATAAAATAAAAATGCATAGTAGGAATATTGTTATTTTATTTTTCTATATATTATTGTACATGTGTTTGAAGTATTTAATAAGAAAAATAAAGAATGTATTCTTGGTTTTAATTCTATTTCTGAAAATTACAAGCTGTGTGCCTTTGGACAAGTCACATTCTCTCTTTACCTTACTTGCTTTTATTTCTATGTTTCAATAAATCCTGAGATAATTCAGTTCAAGCATGGAATGTCCTAGACTTCAGTGTCAAAATATCCATGATGTACTTAAAGCCAAAGCAAAAGAAGATCATCAATTATTTCCATTATTTCTTTTATAGGTGTGAAATACTAAAAGCAATATGAAGACTTACCACCATTAATGAAAAGCTCAGGATTGAAGAGATCCCTAAGACAAAAAGAGGAAGAAAGCAAAAAATAAAATCCTGAAAGCAATAATTAGCAGTCTTATCTTGAGTAAGTCACCTTCCCAATATTCTACACCTATACGTTGTGGAAAATGTCTAAAATTCTGTAATAAATATACACAACTTAGTGTGCTGAGCACACACTTAAGGCCCTTTATAAAGGCTACTGCTGCCGCTAAGTCACATCAGTCATGTCTGACTCTGTGCGACCCCATAAACGGCAGCCTACCAGGCTCCCCTGTCCCTGGGATTCTCCAGGCAAGAACACTGGAGTGAGTTGCCATTTCCTTCTCCAATGCATGAAAGTGAAAAGTGAAAGCGAAGTCACTCAGTCATGCCTGACACTTAGCAACCCCATGGACCACAGCCTACCAGGCTCTTCCGTCCATGGGATTTTCCAGGCAAAAGCAATTCGCACTATATTTAGCAAAGAGGATAAAATTTGAGTAGCAAAAGAATGTACTATAAAGCAGAGAATGAAAAAAAAAATTGTAGTGGAGGCAGAGATGGAAGATGGTGGATCTTAACAGCCTATTATTGATTCCTATACCACAATGAGCTGTGGAGCTCTGAAAAAATGTATCTAAAAAATACTTGCAGAAATTCTATTTTAATCATTCTAGAGTCAGAGCCCAAAACACTGCCTATTTTTAGAGTTTCTCAGCTCATTCTAATAGGAAAAAGACCCTGAAGTCTTTAAATCTGAGGGGAGTATTGCCAACCATGCGGGGAAAAAAAATTGTAAGTCAACAAGGATGAACACATAAAAGTTAGAGGCTTAAATTCTCTTTAATGATTGACTAATGATAATCCCAACTGGTAAATTCTGTTCCAGTCAACAAATGTAACCACCATCTATTTTTAAGGTAACTATATTAAGGCTTGTAGCAATACAATCCAGTACAATATCTGGCCTCAAAGACTTTATCTTCTTAGTGTATGAAAAAAAACCACACAAGTATTTATAATAAAGACTCATATGCTAATATGTTGTCAATTTTACAACCTACTGTCAATCCAAAGGAGGAGTTACAATGATATAACTGTTGTTCTTGTGAAAAAACAGGGCAACCCTAGGTTAGTAAGCTGTGCTCCCAGCTCAGATATGGTTCAAAAAACAATGATATTCACTGTTGCCTTGCAATTTACATAAAATGTGAGGGGAATGACACTAAAGTTATTTTTAATTACCTCTATCAATAATGAATCCAGAAAGAAACACCCTTCCTTAGTTAAGGATTTTAGAAAACAGACCCTGATACAAAATTCTGGTTGAATGCAGTTTACATAGAACATGACCCAAGAAAAAAACAAATAAGAGAATTGAAAAAGTGAGACAGTAAAAGAAAAAAAGACAGTCAAATGTGCCTTAATAAAAAGGTCACCACTTGGACCAACTGGAATTTTCATCTCTAGGGAGACCCTGGGGAAGAATGGTGTAAAACACATTTCAGACTTGTTTCTTTGAGGATAAATTCCTTGAATAATTAATCCACCACATCCCACCTTTTTACTGGCTAAGAGTTGTCCCTGGTGATGTCAAATCTTAGCACTTCAGGAATGCCCTTTCTATGCACTGAACAAGCCTCCATGGCTCAAGAGAAGGCTCCCAGGAAGAGGAGCAGAGAGTGCAGTCTTGAGGAGGGACACCTTCAGTGAAGACAGGAATTTCCACTGCAGACAGAAAGGATTTGCATAGGGCTGGGAAACTACATATGCTGTTATACAGTTAAGCAGAATGTCCACTTTTACTCTCTAATAATAAAATTTATTGCAAGTATTGAACATTATCAATCATGACAATGCAGAAATATAACTAATGAAAATCAGGAGGTAGATGAAGGAAAAATGATTTATAATAAGGAAAACAACTTTCAGAGAAATATACAACAACAAAGTCAGGAGTTAAGTAGGTGAGAGAAAATATAAGAAGAAATATAAGTGTATCCTCTTCAGTCTGGACTATCAGTACTCACTCTATGGTTGATACACCCATAAACAGAGATCTAGATGCATTAGCATTATTTCATCTTGTAATGGTAGTAGCCATCAGAAGAAATTAATCTTGGAAATACTAACTGTGATTTCTTCTGGGGAATTAGAGTGGGCCTGGGAATTATTAACAGAGAAAATAACCCTTTACCATTTTATACAATTATTTTCTAAAATCATGCATGTGCATGAGTTGTTGATTTTTAGAGAAGAAAATCACGGCAGATAGAGAAGTAAAAAATGTAAAGTTACATTACATAGTAACAACCTAGACTGAATTTTAATACATTCTTATGACTAATCTCAAACCTTGTTTATGTTGCATAGGTCATAATCAAATAATTTCTATACAAAAAGGATCAAATATTATTCTTAAATTTTATTTTATCAAGTATATTTAATATCAAATGGTAATCTTAATTTGATTTCTGAATTTTTGGTTCTTCTCTCTTGTCTGTTTGTAATAATCATTTAGATTGAAAGTACCATTACTTTTTCAAGTACCTAAATAATAAATTTTGATTTCAAACCTCTGAAGCATCTATGATAACGTAACTGAGTCACCAAACCAATTCTCTGTAAGCTACTTACTTGCATGACCCTGGAACAATGAATAATACTGAAGGCAATTTTCCAGATAATGACTTTTGATGAAAATGTATGTACAGTTTTCCCAAAGCGCACGCTTTTTGACTGTAAAATTTATACTGAAAGGAAAAAATAAAAGAGTCCAGATGCAAGGCAGTACTATTTCTAAAATTTTTACTGACCTCCTCCTAAAGAATTGTACACAGTAGGATGTAAACATAGAACATTTCCTGCTTTTCTTACTCCTGCAACATTATTGTCTTTCTCTTTTGCACTGTGTTCCTTAAAGAGCTATTGGGTAACTATTTGTCCTAGAAATGAAATGCCAACTATGGTAGAAACTGAAGGCACACAGGAATATATTGATATCAGAACCGAACAGTAGAAATGGAGCAATTAGAAAATAGGAGACAAGAAAGCAATCTTTAGTGTAGTGATATGGAACGTTATACTTCCTGTGCTGAATAGATTACTTAATAATGTCCCTCTTTTTTAATTAAAATAAGAAATATGGAATCGAAATTATCCGTACTCCCTCTCTCCTTCTCCTTGATGATACTCTTAAGTCATGAGTCATATTATTTTCATTTTAAAATTATTATACATTTAAGAATTCAGTTTTCAAAAATTTCAGTGTTTGAGGAAAGTAGGTATAAAGTAAATGCAAAAAAAAAACAAACAAAATGAAATGCAAAATTAGCCAATTTTACCACCAATCAATCACCTTACCTTTGACCCTCAATCATAACCCACAAATTTAAAAATGTTTAACCTTTTCTTGTTTGGGGTTTTCTAGTACTTTCCTTCATATATTATTTTTATAGATTACATATTAACTCTCCTATTTGATGTTTTAAAATATATTTAACTGATCCTACATCTCAAATTTCTTTTTCATCTTCCTTTCAATATTTTCAAATGAACATAGTTGTCAGATTTTCTGTCTTTCTAATTCTAAAATATATGTTAAATCTCTATTATAAACACATTATACTAAACCTTGTTTATCCAACATGTGACAAACATCACTCTTGACTTTCTTCAGTTTTATCTGCTCCCAAATTTCATCTGCTTTTGATTAAACTAGAATGCTCTCACAGCCAAGATATTATGCACACACACAAAATCAGTTTGCTTAAGCAAACCACCTACTGTTTAACTATAATTTAATTGTGAAAATCTGTAAAAATGTCATTAAATATGTTTAGGTCACAAACAAGTAATGTGTATAAGTATAAAAAGGAGATCATAAACTACTATGTTAGAGAGAATGTTCCAAGTATCAAAGTAAATACATTTCTTCTGCATAACTTTATAGCTGCTATAAATTAGAACACCCTTCACTGATTTCTGAATATTTTAATCTTCTTTGTCAGAGATAATAGATAGGTTTTCACCCTATCATTATAAGGATCAAATATCTTAGTCATTTAATCCCTTGCCTTCATTTTCAATCTTTTCTTTAAATTTTAGCGGTTCTACACTTTATTGCTAAAATTATATTACATAGTATCTCATTCATATCATATTTTAGCAGGCTTATATTTTGAATGGCATCTTTTTTCATATTCTAGTGATATAATTTTTTAAACGGTCTTCCTTCATCTCCATTTCATTTTTGGAGCTCTACTACATTTTCATCTTGAATTGTCTTTCTGTTGATTTTCTTCAAATGTTCAGTGATATTTGGCAATTGAAGTATATTTGCAAATGGAAGTCTAAACTGGGTAGGGGACATGGGTTCAATCCTTAGTATAGCTAACAGATAAGGAGAAATAGAATGAAACCCAAGTATTCATTTAAAACCTCTTCAAATGCATTAAAAAACACAAAGGCCACTGCTTTGTTTATATAGTACTACAGAGAAGCATGTAGGTAAAAACTAATTAGCTTCTAATTAAAATAAATAAATTTATATTAAAAAAAAACCTTTTTGTAAGTAAAAAAAGGAAAAAAAAAAAGGATACAATGAATACAGACGTGTGTGTACTAAATCGCTTCAGTTGTGTTTGGCTCTGCAACCTTATGGACTGTAACCTGCCAGTCTTCCCTGTCCATGGGATTCTCTAGGCAAGAATACTGGAGTGGGTTGGATCCCCTCCTCCATGGGATCTTCTAGATCCAGGAAACAAACTCATGTCTCCTATCTCTCCTGCACTGGCAGGCAGGTTCTTTACCACTAGGGCCACCTAGAAAGCCCCAAGTACAAGCATAGTAAGATATAATTCTATGGATGGATATACTGAAATCAAATTCTTCAAGCGTTTTAGCTCTTGGAATATTTCTTCAAACTACTGAAGATTCCAAATAGATTTTTTCTTCCAGTTTTTTACTTATTTTATATAGACAAACTATTCTTTCAAGTTTTCACAGGTCTTTGGTTAATTCTTCATTTGCTTCTCTCAAAACTATTAAGGAAGTGATCAGCATATACTTGTTTGATCACTGAAAAATGAAATTGCCATTGCAATCCATATATGTAAAAACATAAGTGTAAGTTTTGCCAAAATTTTTATTATTCAGACCTAATTAAATATTTACTTTGCAGGTCTACATTCCATTGTATTGAAGTAAGACTCTGTTTCTCCACTATATATGACAGAGGAAGTACTAATTCTGTAGGCAGACTTCTATACATGGGGAAAATAGCCTTCTAATCTATGAAGATAGAGAAGTGAAGAAGCACCTGGCTTCTTGATGAAATGATGAAGGCACTGCTGAAGCAGCCAACCTTAAGTGGTAGGTCCTACTTTACCTTTCCTTTTCATACTGTTCATTGGGTTCTCAAGGCAAGAATACTGAAGTGGTTCTATGAAGACCTATAAGACTATCTAGAACTAACATCCCAAAAAGAAGTCATTTTCATTATAGGGTACTGGAATGCAAGAGTAGGAAGTCAAGATATACCTGAATTAACAGGCAAATTTGACCTTGGAGTACAAAAAGAAGCAGCTCAAGGCTAACAAAGTTTAGGCAAGAGAACACACTGGTCATAGCAAACACCCTCTTCCAACAACACAAGAGAAGACTCTACACCTGGACATCACCAGATGGTCAACATCGAAATCAGATTGATTATATTCTTTGCAGCCAAAGATGGAGAAACTCAATACAGTCAGCAAAAACAAGATCTGGAGCTGATTGTGGCTCAGATCATGAGCAACTTATTGCCAAATTTAGAGTAAAATTGAAAAAAGTAGGGGAAACCACTAGACCATTCAGATATGACCTAAATCAAGTCCCTTATGATTAAACAGTGGAAGTGACAAATGGATTCAAGGGAATCTGATAGACAGGGTGCCTGAAGAACTATGGACAAATGTTCATGTCATTGTACAGGAGGCAGTGATCAAGGCCATCCCTAAGAAAAAGAAATGCAAAAAAGCAAAATAGCTGTATGAGGATGCCTTACAAACAGCTATGAAAATAAGAGAAGCTAAAGGCAAAGGAAAAAAGAAAAGATACACCTATTTAAATGCACAGTTTCAAAGAATAGCAAAGGAAGATGAAAAAGCCTTCCTCAGTGATCAATACAAAGAAATAGAGGAAACAATAGAATGGGAAAGACTAGAGATTTCTTCAAGAAAATTAGAGGTACCAAGGGAATATATTATGTAAAAATTGGCACAATAAAGGACAGAAATGGTATGGATCTAACAGAAGCAGAAGATATTAAGAAGAGGTATCAAGAATACACAGAAGAACTATACAAAAAAAAAAAAGATTTTCACCACCCAGATAGCCCATGATGGTGTGATCAGTCACCTAGAGACAGACATTCTGGAATGTGAAGTCAGGTGGTCCTTAGAAGCATCACTACAAACAAAGCTAGTGAAGGTGATGGAATTCCAGTGGAGCTATTTCAAATCCTGAAAGATGATGCTGTGAAAGTGCTGCTCTCAATATGCCAGCAAATTTGGAAAACTCAGCAGTGGCCACAGTACTGGAAAAAGTCAATTTTCATTCCAATCCCAAATAAAGGAAATGCCAAGGATGTTCAAAGTGAAGTGAAGTTGCTCAGTCGTATCTGACTCTTTGCGATCCCATGAACTGTAGCCTACCAGTCTTTTCTGTCCATGGAATTTTCCAGACAAGAATACTGGAGTGGGTTGCCATTTCCTTCTTCAGGAGATCTTCCCGACCCAGGGATTGAACCCAGGTCTCCTGCATTGTAGGCAGATGCTTTACCATCTGAGCCACCTCTCACATGCTAGAAAAGTAATGCTCAAAATTATCCAGGCCAGATACCAAGAGTATGTGANTTGCCATTTCCTTCTTCAGGAGATCTTCCCGACCCAGGGATTGAACCCAGGTCTCCTGCATTGTAGGCAGATGCTTTACCATCTGAGCCACCTCTCACATGCTAGAAAAGAAATGCTCAAAATTATCCAGGCCAGATACCAAGAGTATGTGAACTGTGAACTTCCAGATGTTCAAGCTGGATTTAGAAAACACAGAGCAACCAGAGATCAAATAGCCAACATCATTTGGATCATTAAAAAAGCAACAGAGTTCCAGAAAAAAGAAATCTTCTTTTGCTTCTTAACAATACCAAAGCCTTTGACTGTGTGGATCACAACAAACTGTGGAAAATTCTGAAAGAGATGGGAATACCAGNGAGGGAGAAGGTAGGGATTAAAACATAGCACATCATACTCATCAATTAGCTCTTGAATTAAAACTCAGAAACTTACTCTCATCCCAAAACTCATTTTTCTGTCTATTTTTCTTTATCAAACACTAGCAGATATTTGATGTGAATTTTCATAAAAATAATTTCAAAAATGACTAAAATCAGAAAAAAAACTTTTAAATGGTGACCTCCTGCAAAGTAAATATAGAAAAGATAATAATCAGGAGGAAAATACAATAAAAGAAAATATCATTAATAATATCAACAAAAATGCAATACAACTCTAAATAAGTACATCAAAAATCAGTAAAGTGTATAAGAAGAGAACTGAAAATACTTGGCTCTAAATAGGAAAAAAAATGAATAGGTAGAGATATCTACCATTTTTCTGGATGTAACAAATAAATGTTGTAAACCGGTTGTTTCATTTCAAATAATTTTATTAGTTTAATGAAAATAAAATAATGATAATAACATCAAAATCATACATATTCAAATGTTTAGTAATTGGAGAAAAAGTGAATTATAACACAGTTAAATTATAGGATATCATTTAGATATGTTAACAGTAAAATGCTAAATCTAAACTTTTATTCCAAAATACAGTGGACTTACATAATTGTTTCCAAACATATTTTGCAATTAAGAAATTAAATGAAGGAATTTTATAGAAAATTTTATAGTTGCCATCTTTTAACAAAATTATAGATTTTGTTCTGCTTCCTGAAGTGTTTTACAAATTTATTATGATAAACTTGCTGTTAATTTTTCTTACCAAAGTCTTTTTAAAGTTAATTCAAAAATCTCAACTTGACAATGTTAAAAAAGGCTTATTCTTTATGTCTAAATTGACAATATCCATTGGATCGTAGAAAAAGCAAGAGAATTCCAGAACAATGTCTACTTCTGCTTCATTGACTACTCAAAAGCGTTTGATTGTGTGGATCACAGCAAACTATGGAAAATTCTTCAAGAGATAGGAGTACCAGACCACCTTATCTGCCTCCTGAGAAACCTGTATACAGGTCAAGAAGAAACAGTTAGAACCGAACATGGAACAAAGAACTGATTCAAAGTTGGGAAAGGAGTATGTCAAGGCTGTATATTGTCACCCTGCTTATTTAATTTATATGCAGAGTACATCATAAAAACTATTGGGCTAGATGAAGCATAAGTTGAAATCAAGATTTCCTGAAGAAATATCAATAACCTCAGATATGCAGATGACACCACTTTCCTGGCAGAAAGCGAAGAGGAACTAAAGAGCCTCTTGACGAAAGTGAAAGAGGAGAGTGAAAAAGTCTGGTTTGAAACTCAACATTCAAAAAACTAAGATCATAGCATCCAGTCCCATCACTTCATGGCAAATAGATGGGGAAACAAAGAAAACAGTGACAGACTATTTTCTTGGGCTCCAAAATCACTGCAGATGGTGACTGCAGCCATGAGATTAAAAGACGCTTGCTCCTTGGAAGAAAAGTTATAACCAACCTAGACAGCATATTAAAAAGCAGAGACATTACTTTGCCGGCAAAGGTCCGTCTAGTCAAGGCTATGGTTTTTCCAGTGGTCGTGTATGGATGCAAGAGTTGGACTATAAAGAAAACTGAGCACCGAAAAATTGATGCTTTTGGACTGTGGTGCTGGAGAAGACTCTTGAGAGTCCCTTGGACTGCAGGGAGATCCAACCAGTCCATCCTAAAGGAAATCAGTCCTGAATATTCATTGGAAGGACTGATGCTGAAGCTAAAACTCCAATACTTTGGCCACCTGATGCGAAGAACTGCTTCACTGAAGAAGACCCTGATGCTGGGAAAGATTGAGGGCAGGTGACAGAGGATGAGATGGTTGGATGGCATCACCAACTCGATGGACATGAGTTTGAGCAAGCTTCAGAGTTCGTGATGCACGGGGAAGCCTGGTGTTCTGCAGTCCATGGGGTTGCAAAGAGTCAGACGTGACTGAGCAACTGAATTGAACTGAACTGAGAGATTCAGTTTGGGGAAATGAAAAAGTTCTGAGTTGGATGGTGGTGAAGGTTTACCCAAAATGTGAATGTACTTAGTGCGACTGAATCGCACATTTAAAAATGTTTAAGATGGTAATTTTTGTCTTATAAATTTTATCATAATTTAAAAAAGAGAATAAACAAGATAGACTAGCCACTAACTGATAGATCTGCTGTGAGGACTGACCACCCGTGAAGCGTTTAGAGCACCAGGCACAAGGTGGTGAATACGAGCTGCTGCTAAGTCGCTTCAGTCGTGTCCAACTCTGTGCGACTCCATAGGCAGCAGTCCACCAGGCTCCTCTGTCCCTGGGATGCTCCAGGCAAGAACACCGAGTGGGCTGCCAGTTCCTCCTCCAAATACCGGCTTCTCTCTTCCTTTCCTGTCTCTGGAGCACCCCCCTCAGGCCCCACTTTGGGTTCTGCAGAAACAGATGCTCAGTGACTGGACTCTCACACCCCACCCCCAGAGCTGCACACCTCGTGCGGTGAGACAGCTCCAGCCCTGGGCTGCCTTCCGGGGCAGATGCCCTGGTATTGGGACAAGCCCCCTGCCATCGGATGAAGATGAAGAAACCACCTAACTTCTGCAGTCTTCACACACAGAGCTGAGAGACCACATTTTAAAAAAATGATTTTGTCTATTTCCTAAATTATTTGTGAATAATTCTGCCTCAAAAATAGGTTCACAGGCTAATGCTATCACACAGGTCTGATAGTGAAGAAGAGAAAAAGTAACCCTGATATTCATAAAAATCCTCTGTCCTTTAATCATAATCAAGACTATTTTACTTTACTTCATCATTTAAAAGTCACTTCATTATGAAAACTTTCAAGCATATACAAAGGTAGAGACCTAACTCCTGCTGCTGCTGCTAAGTCGCTTCAGTCGTGTCCAACTCTGTGCGACCCCATAGACAGCAGCCCACCAGGCTCTGACATCCCTGGGATTCTCCAGGCAAGAACACTGGAGTGGGTTGCCATTTCCTTCTCCAATGCAAGAAAGTGAAAAGTGAAACCGATGCATGAAAGTGAAAAGTGAAAGTGAAGTCGTTCAGTTGTGTCCAACTCTTCACGACCCCATGGACTGCAGCCCACCAGGGAAAATCCTATGGCGGAGGAGCCTGGTAGGCTGCAGTCCATGGGGTCGCAAAGAGTCCTAACTAGCCCCTGTGTATCCCACTTAATAGCCAACTTTAACTTCTCTGACTACCTAAGACTCAACATCCTCCCCCAAAATGCTAGAAAGAAACACCAGGATGGTTACATTGAAGCAACGTTCATTTCTAACAATCCTTATCATCATCATTACTACTTTACTCAGTCCTTTTTTGGTATCTTCTCGCCTGCTTTCCTTCTTGGTGTCTGACATGTGAGACACTCCTGAGAAATTTAACCTCACACAAAAACACCCTTCACACACACACACACACAGAGACACACACACAGGCACACAGACACACACACACAGACACCCTTCTCTGCTCTCCATCTCCTCCTCCCTTCTGAAACACCAGTCCTTGCTCCCCCTGCCCCTCTGCTAAGCCAGGAATCCCAAACACAAATGCCTGACCACAAATCCACTCACCTAGAAGACCCCAAATATAAAGACAAATCCAGACAGTGGATAAACTGAGCTGATGAATACTTTAACATTCAGGGCTGGGGCTCAGCGACGGAACCTCTTGAGGTTCATTAGCGCTCAGACTCGGTCGTGTCCAAGTCTTTGCAACCCCATGGCCTGTAGCCCTCCAGGCTCCTCTGTCCATGGGATTCCCTGGGCAAGAATACTGGGGTGGGTAGCCATTTCCCCCTCCAGGGGATCTTCCAGACCCAGGGATCGAACCCACATCTCTGCACCTCCTGCACTGGCCAGTGGGTTCCTTATCACTGCACCACCTGCGAAGCAGCAACACTGAGCGTACCAGCCACTAAATTAAAAATTAAAACATGCCCAACCGAGTGACTGTATATTATTTAACAGAAAAACCAGGCTGGACACAACACTGCAAAATAGCATGAACAAGGATTCCTATGCAGGTCGTGTCTGTGTGTGTACTTATATTTTAAACATTAAACCCTTTTTTGATGATCCAAGAAGTTTTATATGCTGATGAGATTCATTCCTTGCAGCACTGTTTGCCAGTGGCAAACCTGCCACCTCTAATTGGTTTTAAAAGGAATCCTAATCACCCAATCCATCACACTCTTGACCTTCGGCCTTCGCAGTCACTCCGCTGTGGTCGAAGCTGGCTCTGAAAGTTGCTGTTCTAACACTGCTGTTGTCCTTAAGCTCCAAGTCACCCATGACAGGAAGATAATTTGCCCCAACCTCTGGCAGAGGCAAAAGCAGTACCTGAAGTTTCTAATTCGTCTTCTACCGAGATTCTTTCAGTAAGAGTGAATGTCTAAGATAGTATTAAGTAATAACTTTTCCTCCACTGGGGTTTAAAGACTTATAAATCATCCAAGTCTTTACGCAGTGAAATCCGGTCTCTTCATTACAAAATTCAACAGCTCATTTTTGCTTTTAGATAACTTTCCTTTCTGCAGAGACGTAGTGACCGAGTAACAATCCTTCCAGACGCCCCCTCCCCTCCGAGCACACACTCAGTCTGAGCGGCACGGCAGCCGCCATCCGGCTGTGAAGAGGTGTCCGCGACTGCCCCTGCCCTCCTTGTCCCCACCCTCCCGCCAGGCCACCGGGCTCCCCAGGTGGCATGCAGCAGGGGCACACCCGTGACGCAGCCGGGACCACCAAGGAAACCCGAGAGGTGACTGCAAACAGAAGCGGGCACGGCGAGTGGAGAAGTGGGCCTGGGGTGGAGTGAAGAATGCGATCACTTTAGACCCGGTATTGGAGGGGCTGGCGGGACAAGCCGATGGACACGTTCAGTGATGTTCACATTGGTGACGAAGTCACAAGGCGAAGGAGCAGGTCAAGGGAGGTGGCCCGGGGCGGGGGGGCGTGGAGAGCCCACCTGTGGAGGGAGGAGAGCTCAGCTCTGAGCATCACTTCAAGGAGGCAACTGCAAACACTGGCCGCGTGTGAAACACCACAGCCAGACTGCAGAGGGCTAATGAGGGGACAGGTAGCTGAATCACTACAAAGTCCTCCATCTTCGAGAAGCCGTTCCAGTGATGAGTAAGACATGCCCTTAAAACGATACGTGAACACTACCCCAAATGAAAGGCACACACACAGAAAGCGCTGAGGAACAGGATCCCGAGGCCACGGGGGCGAGGGGCGGCTGCCGGGCACAGAATCAGGCTGGGAGGCCCAGCCCACTCGCTGACCCCGGGCTCAGAGGAGAAGAGCCAAATGACCGGCCCCCAGATGCTCTGAAGGCACCTGCCGAAACACAACACTCCCTCTTCATGAAGACAAACTCAAAATAGGAACAGATGACAATTGCCTTAATAAGGTCCCAAAATATCCACCAAAACTCTGGGATCGTGATGTGAGAAACCCTATAAGAAGGCCAAAAAGTCCAACTTCCAAACAGAGAAATGGCAGAGAGTGACACAAAGTGCCCCTGAAAAGAATCAGAAATACCTCTGAAAATTATAAAACAATGTTCAAACTCAAAGAAATGCAAATTAAAATGACAATTAGATTTTTGAAAATCTACAGATTGGGGAAGAGCGTGTTGATACTGTATTACAAGGGTCTAAGAAACGGGCATTAACGTAAAATATCTATAGAAGAAAGTCTGACAACATATTGACATTTAGAAGGCACATATTTAATTCAACAATTCCACTTGCAGTAAATTAAAGATTCACTTCTTGCATAGATACAACATGATGCACAAACAAGCATACTCACTAAACGATCTTGATAGCACATGATGTGCGTTACAACCCAGGGACCTGAGGCCACTCCCAACCTTCCCCTGCCCCCTCGGTCAATCGGCAGGGCCTCGGAACTGTCTCTACAGGGTCGCCGCCATCCAGCCCTCCTGCCCACCCTGACCAGCGACACAACCCTCGGCATCTCCCCAGGGCAATTAAACCGCTTTAGTGCCTTCCGCTCAGGACAGTCGCCCCCCTCATTCACCTGACGACGCACTGTGCACCTTATGCACTGTCTGGGCACTCCCGGCGGGGCTGGTGGTGAAGAACCCGCCTGCCAGGGCAGGCGACACGAGACGTGGGCTCAGTCCCTGGGTCAGGAGACCCCCTGGAGAAGGAAATGGCAACCCACTCCAGTATTCTCACTGGAGGATCCCATTGACAGAGGAGCCTGGTAGGTTATGGTCTATAGGGTCACAAAGAATCACATCGAGCGAATAAAAGTATCTGGTGAGGGACACGCTTCCCTTCAAATCCCCCAGATTCCTGGTGCTCACAAGGGGACTAAACCCCATCCTGATCCTGTCAATTCAGATGTGTCCAGGGGCCACAGTGATGTTATTCTAAGGTGCGTTAGTCGTGTCCAACCCTCTGTGGATCCCATGGACACAAACGCTCTTCTGTCCATGGGACTCTCCAGGCCAGAATACTGGAGTGGGTTGTCATTCCCTCCTCCAGAGGATCTTCCCAACCCAGGGATTGAAACCGGGTCTCCCGCGCTGTAGGCAGACGCTTCACCATCTGAGCCACCAGGGAAGCCCTATGTACTAAGGTGGGAGGTATTAGAAATACTAAGTGGCTGGTTTGGGTTCTTTTTGCCTTTCTCAGGGGAGACTAGTAAAAAGTTTGGAATCCCAAGCACATGACAACATATCTTACCATCTGTCACTAAAAAGTCATTTTCTAGAGTTACTGTTTTCTTAAATGAGCGAGATGATCTTTCTCGAGGTGAGCATGTTAAGGTTAGTGATGGCTGGGAGCGGGGACCAAAGCGGATAATTTCGGGTCCTTAATGAGAAGTGTCTGCCATTTCCCAAGGTAAGGCAATTAAGCATTAGGAAGGCCAAGGTCATCTTAAACAAGGTGATTCCTGAAGACACGTAGATATTAGTATTACACATCAGTTTGGACAATAAGTTATGGAAAAGAATTTTAAAACTCATCAAATTCATAGAAATAAAAAGTAAAACAGTTGTTCCCAGGGGCCAGGGGGAGAGGAGAGCGGGCAGTCAGGGTTCATCAGGGTCTGGGAAGACGAAAAAGTTCCAGCCACAGGATGGCAGTGATGGTAAATGCAGTAATGCCCCTGAGCTGCACACGTTAAAATGGCCAGGATGCTAAACTTTATTATGTCAATGTATAAACACAATTGTTTTAAATCCACCATGAAACATGAATTTTAAACATTTTATTTTTAATAAGTAAAAGATGCAACTACTAATTCTTTTTATTTCTCACATCAAGACCTAAGACAATATAGACAAAGCATCGACATAGACAATACAGAGAAAAGTGTAACATAGACAAACCAGTCAATATAGACAGAGTGTAAATCTTATGGGTCTAATACAGTAATTGTTAAAAGTTTATCTTGATAATTCTTCTTCTAACCCTACAGTCACTTGGAAAGTACTAACATATAAAATTTAATCCACTAATTCTCCTCCTCCTTCCCAATCCCACTCCTCACGTAAAACGCTTTCGGCCTTCAAGGTCAGGTGCATGCCATGTAGTCAGAAAGCAACTCCTGCGTAAGGACCAGCTGGTACTTACGGTGGTTAGCCGCAGAAGGCTGGAATGCAGAGAACTCAGCCCTTGTTCCTGAAGGACCCTCCCACAAACTAAAGCCCGGAAGGGCTCCGGACTATTGATAAAATGCAATTAAAATATTAAAACTTAAAATAATGAATGGACGGAAAGTGCAACGACCATCCCAAATCATGGAAGGCCACTGAGGACATAGGATCTTCTGCTTCTCAAGCAGACCACAAAACACACCTGCTGTGCACTGTGAAAGCGGCCCACGGCACTGCCATGAGCAGGCCTTTCAGAGGCCGGAGATTCCCTGGGCTCGATGGGTTCGTAGTTAATGGCTCTGTTCTTCAAGGTTAAAAACTAATAAAATCACATCCTCTAGTCTGTGGTGTCCAATATAGCAGCAGCTAAACTACACACGGCTGTGTAAACACCAGGGTTTCCCCGGTGGCTCAGCAGTGAAGAATCCCCCTGCAGTGCAGGAGACCCGGCTTTAATCCCTGGGTCAGGGAAGATTCCCTGGAGAAGGAAATGGCAACCCACTCCAGAATTCTCACCTGGGAAATCCCACAGACAGAGGAGGCTGGCGGGCCACAGTCCATGGGGTCACAAAGGGCTGGACACAACTTCGACTAACACTTTCATGTAATATTAAAGTTTAAAATTCGGCTCTTTAGTTACACGAGTCACATTTCCAGTGCTCAAGAGCCATATGTGGGTGGTGGCCGCCACAGTGGACAAGGCAGATAGAAACACTTCCATCTTCCCTGAACGTGTCCTGGACAAGAGCTGCGCTAGGCAGTAAGGGCCGTTTCCTGAAGCGCCCACAGCAGCTTCCATCCACTCACCTCACACACTTGTGCTCAACACCACCTATGTGACAGGCTCGGGGCCAGCTGTCCGGCACGGCACTGAGTAAAACTAACAGTTTAAGTAGGAGATAAAGAGAAACCCCAAGATACAAATGGAGACACGATTTTTAGTTATGGTGAGCAGCCAGGGAGGGCTGGCTGAAGTCCCCTTTAAGCCAAGATTAGAAAGATAAGCCATTTAAGAGGACAGTTTCCAAACAGAGGGGCTGAAGAACCCATGTGCTCAGCTGGGAGGGGGTCTGCACATTCCAGAAACTGATTTTCGTGCCTTCTGCAGCTGTCTCATCAGACCTGAAACACCAAGCAAAGCAACGAACTGACATCCAAATCGATTCTCGGGGGGGGGGGGNTACCTCTTCTTAATATCTTCTGCTTCTGTTAGGTCCATACCATTTCTGTCCTTTATCGAGCCCATCTTTGCTTTAAATGTTCCCTTGGTATCTCTAACATTTTTAAACAACTCAAATATTTCTGCACATCAGTTTTTCAGATGTTCATACCATTGTACAAGTTTTTTCTTTTGAAACTTAGCTTTTCTCTTTCATTTCCCTAAACTCAGCTCTATAATGAAGGGACAAATTAACTGCATTTATTTTGTTGAGAGTTTTTGTTAGCATGCTGTTAACATTTCATCACAAAACAATTAAACATTCTAAATACTTGCGTTTGGTAGAAAAAAGAATGTGCAACTCATTGTCAGGGTAAATTCATATATAAAATGAATTATATGAAATTAAGCTAAGCAGGCTTAGCGACTTTACTTTCACTTTCACTAATGAATCATAAGAGTTGTGCACCTTCTGCTTTAGAACCACTGCTCTGCTGCTAAATCACTTCAGTCGTGTCCGACTCTGTGCAATCCCATAGACAGCAGCCCACCAGGCTTCCCATCCCTGGGATTTTCCAGGCAAGAACACTGGAGTGGGTTGCCATTTCCTTCTCCAGTGCATGAAAGTGAAAAGTGAATATCCTACCAGGCTCTTCTGTCCATGGGATTTTCCAGGCAAGAGTACTGGAGTGGGGTGCCATTGCCTTCTCTGGAACCACTGCTCTAACAGTTGACAAAATGCAACTTTCCCTACCTCTTAGGAAGCCAGGCAATTGTTACTGATAAGATGATATGCAGTGGAAAGTTTGAGGCTTGTCCTCTTCCTTTGTTGAGTAAAATTTGTCATAGGAGATGATGGGTACTCAGCTTCCTGTCTCCAACCTGTGTTTATCTCACCAGTCACTGAACCACCCAAAGTCTAGTCTCCAATGAAATCATTTCCTTCTTACCTTGTCTACCATTCTTACTTTTATGCTCCCCCTGCACATTCCCTGATGCTCTATGAAGTTTCTCTCAAAAAGCTATCCGTTTCATGAGACTACTCTTAAAATTCAATGCTAATTAGGAGTAGAAGGCATACAATTTGTGAGTCTGAGTTTCTACATTTGTAAAGAGGATTCAACTATATTCCAAAAGGCTCTTTTATCTTCAAGTTGTTGTAGTTCAGTTGCTGAGTCATGTTCAACTCTGTGACCCCATGGATTGCAGCATGCCAGGCTCCTCTGTCCTTCACTATCTCTCAGACTTCGCTCAAATTCATGTCCATTCTTATCTTTAAGAATCTTTATTTTCTGACTCTCCCTGAACAAAGATATATGACTCATAGTTAACTTGAATGCTTTTACTAGCTCTCCTATATTCTCAACACAAATTTTTTTTACTGCGTTGTAAGTTAATTTGCTGGAAATATTTTGAAGACTATAGGAAATTTATGATCTTCTTTCATTGAATATTCTCAACTACTTTCTCAGATTTGAAACCAAATAATCAGCTTCTTGTGCTGCAAGGTATTTAAATAAAATCAAACCCATTATTCTTGATTTTGCTCACCATTTATATGACACTTAGTATTTACAAACTAGCATTGCAATTATATAAGTGTACAGAATTATAACAGCTGTTAACATGAAATCTTCCTTACATTTTGGCAGGAAACAGTTTAATAACAATAACAAAGTGTGATAATAACAATGACAGCAATAGCAAATTGTTTTGGTTTAGAATCATATTCTTTGGGATGGAGGTGGGTGCCTTCACTACCATTGGTTGTATTGACAAAAAGAGTATGCTTCTAGGAAGCATAAAAAATAAATAACAAATATTTATTGGGTTTCTGCTGCAAGGAGCAGGTACATGTAAATGTTTTCTTAAACAGTAAGTTAAGGAATTGGAGCATTAAGGCTAGTAGGAGGTATCATTTATCCATGATGTGAGTTTCAGTACTGACCTGAGGACTTGGGCCTCTGTAGATGGACTTGAACCTCTCTAGGTGAAGTTTTGAATTTACGCTTCTAAATGGTCTTCCAAGATCATAATAATTCAGGATTAGATGAGAGAATCTCTGCTGCTTTCATTGAAATTACAGAAATCAGATGACTTAGCTCCTTGAAAGTACATGAATGGATATGATTAGACTTTACTTTCTTTTAGTACTGATGTCCCTGAGTCTAGGGAAACATATCTCCAGAACTAGTAGAGGTTTCTTTTCTTTTTAAAATATTTCTTTCTTTCTCTCTTTGGCTGCTCCAGGTCTTAGAGTCAGCTTGCAGAATCTTTGATCTCTGCTACTGCATGCAGGATCTCTAATTGTGGCATGTGAACTCTTAGTGAATTTTTGAGAAAGACAGTGAATTTTGTTAAACAGCTAGCAGCTTTTGATAAACTGGCTTAGATTTCACCAGGTCTACCATAATAACTATAAATGTCTTGAAAATACTTTCATTTCCCTCTTGTGTACCATCCTGTTCACCTGGCAAAACCCCAATCTTGGTTGAGTCCCAGAATCACACACTTGTACCTGAGTACCCGAATACTGCTGGAGACAATCACGTAAATGTCCTTGCTCTTCTTACTGTAAAACTCAAATGGATACTTATATTTCCACTTAATCTTTATAATTCTTTCCTTTCTCACTATTTTAGAAACCTGAGGATATCTTCCTCCTTATCGTCCCTCCCCCACCAGTCAATGCTAACTTCTCTCTCATTGGACTGTAAATTGTTGATTGACTAATAATTCACTGAAGAAAAAACAAATGCAAATGCGTATCAATAATTTCATCTTCTGCCTGTGCAATCTAATAGCCTGCCTGGCTCTGTATGGAACTCTGCCTCCTTTCTTGTAATAATGTGAAATGCATCTTTGTTCTTAGGTTCAATCGTTACACTTTTGCCCTGATTCAGTGCTTTCTTTCCAACTCAAGAAGTTTCCTCTCACAATTTATTTCTCTGTTATTTCATCATTTTCTCCTTTTTAGCATTCAAAAACTGATAAACAACTAACACTACAAACTTATTTTCCCATCTCTCATCTCAACCCTTTGGTATCAATGCCCCCAGATCTCTTGAAACAGCTCTTACTAAGATTATTAGTGATTTGCTTGCTGCCAAATCCAATAGTCAATTTCACCCCTGATTTTATTTAATCTCTTAATAATATTTGACACTGTTGTATCTCTTCTCTTCTTGAAATATTTTCTGTTAGATTTTATAAATAGCACAATCTTTTATATTTCTTCCTACCTTGGTGCAGCTCCTTTGCAGTTTCCTTTGCTGGCTTTCCTTTAAGGGTGATTTCTAAATATTGCAATGTTCAAGAGTTCAGTGTTGGACTCTCTTCTTTATGTATATTCTCTTCTATCCAATCGAACCTTGACCTATGGCTTTGAATACCTCCCATAGGCAAATGTTCCCACATATGTTTCTGTCAGCCTTGATCTTCACCTGATTCAAAGAAGAATTCCAATTGAATGTCTAATAAGAACCTCAAAACTAACAGTTAAAAAAATATGTTTTTGATGTTTTCCTGCAAAATAAATCCTCTCAGTAAATAACAATGCCATCTGTTTGTGTTGTTCCTCAGAACATCTGGTCATAGTAAACACCCTCTTCCAACAACCTTCCAACCTCCTCAGACAACCATTTTGCCTTTTTGCTTCTCTTTTTCTTGGGGATGGTCTTGATCTCCGCCTCCTGTACAATGTCACAAACCTCTGTCTATAGTTCTTCAGGCACTCTGTCTATCAGATCTAACCCCTTTAATCTATTTGTCAGTTCCGCTGTATAATTGTCAGGGATTTGATTTAGGACATACCTGAATGGTCTAGTTCTTTCCCCTACTTTCTTCAACTTAAGTATAAATTGGGGAGTAAGGAGTTCATGATCTGAGCCACAGTCAGCTCCTGGTCTTGTTTCTGCTGACTGTCTAGAGCCTCTTCATCTTTGGCTGCAAAGAATATAATCAATCTAATTTCAGTATTGACCATCTGGTGATGTTCATGTGTAGAGTCTTCTCTTGCGTTGTTGGAAGATGGTGTTTGCTATGACCAGTGTGTTCTCTTGGAAAAATTATGTTTATCTTTGCCCTGCTTCATTTTGTACTCCAAGGCTAAATTTGCCTGTTACTCTACATATCTCTTGACTTCCTACTTTTGCATTCCTGTCCTCTATAATGAAAGGGACTTTTTTTTTGGTTGTTAGTTCTAGAAGTTCTTGTAGGTCTTCATAGAACCATTAACTTCAGCTTCTTCAGCATTACTGGTTGGGTCATAGACTTGGATTACTGTGATATTGAATGGTTTGCCTTGGAAATGAGCAGAAATCATTCTGTTGTTTTTAAGATTGCACCCAAGTACTGCATTTTGGAATCTTTTGTTGACTAATACAAAGGAGAAGCCCCAGCAAGATGGTAAGAGTGGTGAAATTGCATTTAGAATCAAACCCCAGACCCACCAGAGATGCTAGGAGGGCTCAAACAAAACCTTGTGCACACACCAAGAGACCCCACAGAGACTGAGCCAGACCTGCCTTTGAGTGTTTTTATGTCTCCTGTGGAGGTATGGGTCAGCAGTGGCCTGATGCAGGGGCAGGGGCTCTGGGTGCAGCAGACCTGGTTGTGGCATAAGCCCTCTTGGAGGAGGTCGCCATTAACTCCACCATAGAGCTGCCAGATCTTACACAGGACTGGAGAAACAGACTCATGGAGGGCACAAATAAAACCTTGTGTGCACCAGAACCCAGGAAAAAGGATCAGTGACCCCACAAGAGACTGACCTAGACTTGGCTGTGAGTGTCCAGGAGTCTCTGGCAGAGATGTGGGTCTGGGGGTGCCTGCTGCAGGGTCAGGGGCACTGAGTGAAGCAGTGTGTACATGGGACCTTTTGAAGGAGGTTGTCATTATCTTCATTACCTGCACCATAGTTTGGTCTCAGGTCAAACAAGAGGGAGGGAACACAGCCCCACCCATCAACAAAAAACTGGATTAAAGATTTACTGAGAATGGCCCTGCCCATCAGAACAAGACCCAGTTTCTCCCACAGTCAGTCTCTCCCATTAGGAAGTTTCCATAGCTTCTTATCTTTATTCATCAGAGGGCAGACAGAATGAAAACCGGAATCACAGAAAACTAATCAAACTGATCACATGAACCACAGCCTTGTCTAACTCAATGAAACTATGAATGAAACATTATCTAGTTTAATGCCCTCAAAGTCCATCCATGTGATTACAATGGGAGAATTTCCTTTTTTCTCATGGCTGAGTAATATTCCATTGGGTATATAGTCCACATCTTTATTCATTCATCTGTTGAAGGACAGTTAGGTAGTATTTTCAACTTATAATGGATTTATTGGATATAACCCCATTGTAAGTCAAGAAAGATCATGGTTTCATATCAATACCTCTAATTTTACTCTAACACTTAAGAGTTTATTCTTGTTTTCTCCCTGTCCATATTTAAAACTCCCTTCTCTAATGAAGAGAAATCTGGCCTCCTTTATCCTTAACGTCTTTACTTATTTGATCAGTCTGTCATATGTCATCAAACTCTCATCACCACCACCCCTTTGCTCATGCTGATGCTTTCCTCAATTTGATTAAGTTCTAACAACTTGTTCCAGGGTTTTTTTTTTTTTTTNGTAAGGAGTTCATGATCTGAGCCACAGTCAGCTCCTGGTCTTGTTTCTGCTGACTGTCTAGAGCCTCTTCATCTTTGGCTGCAAAGAATATAGTCAATCTAATTTCAGTATTGACCATCTGGTGATGTTCATGTGTAGAGTCTTCTCTTGTGTTGTTGGAAGATGGTGTTTGCTATGACCAGTATGTTCTCTTGGAAAAATTATGTTTATCTTTGCCCTGCTTCATTTTGTACTCCAAGGCTAAATTTGCCTGTTACTCTACATATCTCTTGACTTCCTACTTTTGCATTCCTGTCCTCTATAATGAAAGGGACTTTTTTTTTGGTTGTTAGTTCTAGAAGTTCTTGTAGGTCTTCATAGAACCATTAACTTCAGCTTCTTCAGCATTACTGGTTGGGTCATAGACTTGGATTACTGTGATATTGAATGGTTTGCCTTGGAAATGAGCAGAAATCATTCTGTTGTTTTTAAGATTGCACCCAAGTACTGCATTTTGGAATCTTTTGTTGACTAATACAAAGGAGAAGCCCCAGCAAGATGGTAAGAGTGGTGAAATTGCATTTAGAATCAAACCCCAGACCCACCAGAGATGCTAGGAGGGCTCAAACAAAACCTTGTGCACACACCAAGAGACCCCACAGAGACTGAGCCAGACCTGCCTTTGAGTGTTTTTATGTCTCCTGTGGAGGTATGGGTCAGCAGTGGCCTGATGCAGGGGCAGGGGCTCTGGGTGCAGCAGACCTGGTTGTGGCATAAGCCCTCTTGGAGGAGGTCGCCATTAACTCCACCATAGAGCTGCCAGATCTTACACAGGACTGGAGAAACAGACTCGTGGAGGGCACAAATAAAACCTTGTGTGCACCAGAACCCAGGAAAAAGGATCAGTGACCCCACAAGAGACTGACCTAGACTTGGCTGTGAGTGTCCAGGAGTCTCTGGCAGAGATGTGGGTCTGGGGGTGCCTGCTGCAGGGTCAGGGGCACTGAGTGCAGCAGTGTGTACATGGGACCTTTTCAAGGAGGTTGTCATTATCTTCATTACCTGCACCATAGTTTGGTCTCAGGTCAAACAAGAGGGAGGGAACACAGCCCCACCCATCAACAAAAAACTGGATTAAAGATTTACTGAGAATGGCCCTGCCCATCAGAACAAGACCCAGTTTCTCCCACAGTCAGTCTCTCCCATTAGGAAGTTTCCATAGCTTCTTATCTTTATTCATCAGAGGGCAGACAGAATGAAAACCGGAATCACAGAAAACTAATCAAACTGATCACATGAACCACAGCCTTGTCTAACTCAATGAAACTATGAATGAAACATTATCTAGTTTAATGCCCTCAAAGTCCATCCATGTGATTACAATGGGAGAATTTCCTTTTTTCTCATGGCTGAATAATATTCCATTGGGTATATAGTCCACATCTTTATTCATTCATCTGTTGAAGGACAGTTAGGTAGTATTTTCAACTTATAATGGATTTATTGGATATAACCCCATTGTAAGTCAAGAAAGATCATGGTTTCATATCAATACCTCTAATTTCACTCTAACACTTAAGAGTTTATTCTTGTTTTCTCCCTGTCCATATTTAAAACTCCCTTCTCTAATGAAGAGAAATCTGGCCTCCTTTATCCTTAACGTCTTTACTTATTTGATCAGTCTGTCATATGTCATCAAACTCTCATCACCACCACCCCTTTGCTCATGCTGATGCTTTCCTCAATTTGATTAAGTTCTAACAACTTGTTCCAGGGGTTTTTTTTTGCCCTCTTTGACCCCCTTTGTCTTTTTAAACACCCCAACCTAGTATGTTTTTTTCTTCTGGGTGACCCTACTTGTTGCAAAAAGTTTGAAGATAGTTCCCCAAAAGAGTCCTGTGCCTTGGGTTCTTGAAACAAGTTCCCCAGGCTTTCTGGTGATCTTCAAAGCTCATTGGCTTGACATGGGGAAAAAATGGGCAAGTAGTAGCAATTAATTCAGGAACAGTTGTGTCACATTTAAAATATGCTTCTTTACAATGGGGTATGGAAACTATGCCATAGCAAATCCTTCTCTCTCTCTCTCTCTTTTTTTTAGCAGAAAGCTTCTAAAAAACCCCAAGGACTTTGAATTCATCCTCAGGAACAAATGTTGCTAGTAGTTCCTTTTGTGATTTCTTACACAGCTGTCCTGATTCACTGTAAGATCTAAGAGGAAAGAGCCAGACAAGATGAATGGGTGGCAAAGACAGACACACTGCATAGGCCACAGCATACCAAGGACAGATGAGGGGGTGTTGGAAGGGAANTCAGGAACAAATGTTGCTAGTAGTTCCTTTTGTGATTTCTTACACAGCTGTCCTGATTCACTGTAAGATCTAAGAGGAAAGAGCCAGACAAGATGAATGGGTGGCAAAGACAGACACACTGCATAGGCCACAGCATACCAAGGACAGGTGAGGGGGTGTTGAAGGGAATATTAGGCTTCCGGAACATTAGTGGGAGTTCATGGTTCTTTATTCACAACTCAGCTATACATATAAAAAATATTCTGAACACAGTTTCACCTCCAGTTGTTTCTATCTGTTTGTTTGCAGTCTCTCCCACTTCTAAGGACATAGAGCTGGTGTTATCTTATTGAGTTTTGGAGTAAAGTTTCCGTAGATTATGGAAGGAGATAAAGGATAGTTTCTTGATAAAAGCTGTGATATTAGTGAGAGCAGTGTTTTTGTGCTTGTTTGGTGAAAGGACTTCATTGCATTTAGCTTTAGGTTTAGTTTTAGGTACTGCCATGATGATGGTTACATTATAATTTTCAATTATCAACATGTCACCATGATATTTAGAGGCAACCTCTGGAAAAATCTCTTGTAGTACTTCCTGGGTGAGGTACAGGTGATCTGGAAGATATTGTTTAGAGCAAGGAGAGCACATGCTTCTCATGGTAGACTTCATGGAGAAATTCTAGGGATTCTTCTTTAGCCTTATATCCTCTTGTGGCATATAATTCATAGGTGTGTGTATGCATGTGTTTATGTATTTAGCTTGCCAGAGACTTTTGCAAACTCCTTACGTCTTTCCAGAATTGGTAAATTCTGCCTTTTTCTTGAGGGTCTGCCATTAGGGAAGGAGGAGGAAATCAAACAACCTCTTCTTATTGGAAAAGAAACAATAAATTTTTTTACAGTTATTTTTCCTCAATAGCAAAATGCTGGAGTCAAAGCTTTCCAGAGAAGCTTGATTTTCATGTTATAATTTCTATCCTTGTGCAAGGATCAGCAGGGCCACAAGGTAAGAACATCAAATNCATGCCCAGGAGACTTATCAACTAGAACCCGAAGTTAATTTTCTCCAGAGAAAGGGGGAAAGGCCCTGTTAATGTCAGAAGAGTTGGTGAAAGGCATAGTAAACAGTGGACAGATTTTGGTTTGGGGTAGATGCTCGAGCAGGTCCAGGGAGTCCCTAGAGTCCTGATCCACCTTGACCTTGTCATGGGTGGGCTCTCCTGTGCTGGCTCCCAGCACCTGTCGCAGAGTAGGCACTGAATAAGTCCAGTTATTTCTTATCATAAGTGGGATTAAAAACCTTGACATTTGGTAACAATTCCAGGAAGAGTATTCAGAGCAGTGGTTCTCAGCCAGGGCCAGTTCTATTCAGCCATGTCTGGAGACTTTTGGTTGTCACAACATGGGCGGAAGGATGCCTCGGCCTCTAGTCGTTAGCCACCGAGGTCCCGCCACTCTCAGGACAGGGCCCCGCAGAAAGAGTTCTCTGTCTCTGAATGTCAGTCGTACCAAGATTGTGGAATCTTAGATTATAGTGAGAAAATTAGTGGGCTTAGGATGTGGTTCTAGAGAACATAAAAATTTGAGTTGTTGGCTCCCCTGCAAGGAGGCAGAGAAATCACAGTCTAAGAACGTGGTTCTCAACTTATTGGTCTCAGGAATCTTTTACATCCTTGAATGTTCCTGAGGGCCTTGAAAGCCTTGCTTATGTGGGGCATAGTTATCAATATTTACATTAGAAAGTAAAACTGAAACATTTTAAAGCATTTACTTTTGAGTACTGTTCATGGGGTTCCTGAGGCAAGAATACTGGAGTGGTTTGCCATTCCCTCCATTTCTCAGTAAACAAATAAACCTGAGCGTGCCAAGTCACTTCAGGTGTGTCCTACTCTGTGACCCAGTGGACTGTGGCCCGCCAGGCTCCTCTGTCCATGGGATTCTCTAGGCAAGAGAGTGCCCTCCTCCAGGCGACAACCCCTCCAGGGGATCTTCCTGACCCAGGGATCAAACCTGTGCCTCTTGCACCTCCTGCATTGGCAGGCAGATTCTTCACCACTGAGCCACCTGGGAAACCCATTGCACACTAACGTAAATAACACCTTTCTGAAAAATAGCTATTTTTCTCCCCCCACCAAAAAAAATACAAGTGATGAGAGTTTTGCTGTCGGACATATTTTGCAAGTCTCTTTAGTGTTTGGCCTAGTGGAAGACATCTGGGTTCTGTATTTAGTTTCCGCCTAGACCTGTCACTATGTCATGCATAGCCTAGCCTCTGAGAAATTCCTCTGTCGACTTACCAGAGATTCAGGCCGAAAAAGGCAAATACCTGCTTGAAACAATAAAAATTCCTTTTCCTGACAGATCTCCTGAAAGATCTCCAAGGCCCCAGTGGTCCCTGGGCTGCTCTTGGATGACCGCTGAAGTGTCTGAAAAGCAGGAAGCAGGCAGACAGCAGTGTCGCCAGAGTCAGGGACTGGGGGCAGCAGGCCACTTGCTGTAGCAAGGTCCAGTAGATGAAGAGAGAAGTGTCCCCAGTGTAGGGACCTCCAGGGACCTTCCCCAGAGCAGCATATGAAGTGGTTAGGACACAGCCCAGGGAGGGGTGCTGAGAAGTTAACCAGAAGGAAGTAAACCATCGCCATGAGTGCAGACCAGCACCCCCTCCCCCAGGAAACCTGGCTGACAGGCGAGTGTGGGAACTGCTAGAGAAAGGCCAAACCCCGCCTCTGCCGGCACAGGTGGCAGCCTAGTCACTGAGAAGGAAGAACACTCCCTTTGGCATCAGAGAAAGAGGTGGATTTCAGTTGGAATATAAGAGGACGGGAAGTTGAGGCGATTGGTGCCGTGCAGCAGCCTGTTTCTGGATAACGGGGAAGGTGCTCGGGGACCATGTTCTCATTAATAACATGCACCATGCTACTTTTCTCTGGCATTTGTCCCTTGAGTCTAGAAATTCCATCTTACCTCTGCACTCCTAGTGCTTAGCATAATACCTCTCTACTCAGTGCTTATAAATAGTTGTTGAAAGGCAGGGGGGAATTGTATTCAGATGTAATTTTCATCAGCCATTCAGCCCTACTGATTAAAAATGTATATTGCTGTAAATGTGAGAGAAGGCAAGAGTAATGCTCAAATCCCAGCTGAATGTCGGAACTCCTGACTTCTCACTAAGTGGTTGAGCCTCTCTTATGCTTGTTGTACGCTGAGTGTTTGCTGGGAGCTGAAAATGAGAATGAGCCTTGCATTATGGGTAGAGTGGTGAGTGGTGTCAGAAGTGTGAGCCACCTTGAAAACAGATCTCATCAGGAATGCTTTTCCAGAGAAATCTGTATGCAAATCAAAAAGCAACAGTTAGTACCAGACATGGAAAAGCAGACTGGTTCCAAATCAGGAAAGGAGGACGTCCAGGCTGTATATTGTCACTCTGCTTATTTAACTTATAAGCAGAGTCCATTATGAGAAATGCCAGGCTGGATGAAGCACAAGCTGGAATCAAGATTGTCAGGAGAAATATCAATAACCTCAGATATGCAGATGACACCACCCTTATGGCAGAAAGTGAAGAACAACTAAAGAACCTCTTGATGAAAGTGAAAGAGGAGAGTGAAAAAGTTGGCTTAAAGCTCAACATTCAGAAAACTAAGATCATGGCATCTGGTCCCATTACTTCATGGGAAATACATGGGGAAACAGTGGAAACAGTGACAGACTTTATTTCCTTGGGCTCCAAAATCACCACAGATAAGACACTTTGCTCTTTGGAAGAAAAGCTTTGACAAGCTAGACAGCTTATTAAAAAGCAGAGACATTACTTTGCCAACAAAGGTCCATCTAGTCAAAGCTATGATTTTTCCAGTGGTCATGTATGGATGTGACAGTTGGACTGTAAAGAAAGCTGTGCGCCAAAGAATTGATGCTTTTGAACTGTGGTGTTGAAGAAGACTCTTGAGAGGTCCTTGGACTGCAAAGAGATCCAACCAGTCCATCCTAAAGGAAATCAGTCCTGAATATTCATTGGAAGGACTGATGCTGAAGCTGAAACTCCAGTACTTTGGCCACCTGATGCAAAGAACTGACTTATTGGAAAAGACCTTGTTGCTGGGAATGATTGCAGGCAGGAGGAAAAGGGAACAACAGAGGATGAGATGGCTGGATCACATCACTGACTCGATGGACATGAGTTTGATTAAGCTCCGGGCGTATTGCAGTCCATGGGGTCGCAGAGAGTCAGACGTGACTGAACTGAACAGGAAGCCTTCAGAGGTGCTTAAGTCAGTTGGGGTTACCCTTCTCACATGGAAAAGGTTAAGAGCATGAGGCTGCCCAAGCTGATCCAGCAGATAGGTGATGTCAAGGTGTCTCGAGTCTCAGGTTTCCTCTCATGCTTATGCCTGATGGTTGCAAACAGCTGTTAAAGCTGCAAATCTATCCTTATTCAAGGTGAGACAGAGGAGCAGCACCAGCGGGGCATGGATGGGCTTTCCCTTCCATGAGGAAAGGGTCAACTTTCCCGGAAGCTTTCCAGCAGACTTCTGGCTCGGTCTTATTGACCAGAACTCAGTTGCATTCCTACACTAGCTGAGCAGGGGCTGGAGAACTAGGTTGCAGCTCATCTAGCCTCTGCAGCAGAAGATAACAAAGAGGAAGGCACCAGAGTGACTGCCGGCTCAGCCCGCAGCCGGCATCCGCATGGATGGGAGCAGCCGGCTCTGCAGGTGCGCACGGCAAGGCGCAGGAGGCGACGTGCCCGGGGCACTGGGAGCCAGGCGCAGGTGGTGCTGACAGGCCCCAGCTGGGGCTCCAGATGGGCTTGTGCTGAAGAGCTGAGAGGACTAGTTGGTGAGGGGTAGAAGGGGTCTGAGAGAAAGGAGAGGCCAGGAGGGGTGGGCAGCGGGTGAGGTCACGGCTGCTCAGGACAAAATGGGGGCTGGGAAGTTCCAGGTCTCTGCTTTGCCACAACTCTGCACTCTTCGGTTCCACCTCCCTACAACCTGGGCGTCCTCTCACGCGGCCTCCAGAAGTCTTAGAAACCTCAGCCCGCAGACACTTTCACAGTTTCTTCTTACAACTGCAGCAGCTAAACAGGCTCTCTGGTTTCCTGACAGCTAAATTACCAACTGGTGATACATGTCACTCTGAATTACTACTGCACCACCAACTGCAGCTTTGTGGGAGTCTTTGCAGTCTGGTGAAGGGACTAGATAATGACCCCCATTTAGGAGTCTGGTTTCTTTTTGAAGTGGGAGCTGAGCACCTGGAACCGTGACCTTGTCGAGGAGGCAGGACCCCAGCAGAGGGTCCCGCTCCCATGTCTCTGCGTCCATTGTTGAGACTCGTTTCACGCTGGCGGCTTCTTCTGCATGTGTCCCTGGTCACTGACTGATGGAGAAGGCTGGGGTGAATAGACAGTCCAGCATGGGGTGTCAACCCCAAGCACCTTTCCTCTTCTGCGATGGACCAGCCATGCTAGAGAACGTAGGGCCAAGTGTCCCTTCACCCCAGAACAGGGAGGGTATTCCGAGAACCCAGAGCACGGACATGACTGCCCCGGGGCCTGGGGGAGACGGAAGACCAACTTGGGGCGGCCCTGCTGTTACAGGATATTCTCGTGATGGGCATGTGATGGGGACGCGGGGCGCAGCTCAGGAAATTCACGGAGGAAACATGCAAGTTGGAGTAATGCCCTGGCTGCAGATTCGTGACATTAGAACACCACACAGACACTGTGCAGACGGCACCGGACATTGCTACAGCCCGCTCGGCCTGACTGCCAGGCCAGCTTTAGCTGTATACGTCTCTTCTCCTTTGGAAACTTAAAACCCTTAAATATGTTCTTCATTTCAATAAGTGTAACTCCAGCCTCCCCACCAGGATAAAACATGCCTTTAACCAGAAGTTGCTGATACGTGAGCAATTCCATCCTCTTGTTCTTTTTCACCTTTTATCCCTTAACTCAGTTTAGAGCCACACAGACCAGATGTCACCTGGGGTGGCTCTCGGGCTGGGAAGGGATGAAATGTTGTATTTTGCTTGCTGGCATTCTCAGCCACAAGATTATTAGAATTTTTCCCCCCGGTACAAAGTTTTCCCTCTTTTTAAATCATGAAATGCCTGTTTATATTGTGAGGATTTAGAGATACAGTGGAACTCTCTTCTACTCTATAAGATTTTTTTATATATAAAAAATAATCATAAAAAATTAGTTTTGCTTACAATAAAATGTGGAGCAAGCCATATGTCTCTATGAAAACAGCTTTAATTGTGTTTATTACAGGCTATGCAAGAACACAGAGAAGCTGGGGAGAAATACAAGAAAAAAAAGACTACTATTAAATTTTCTAATTTCTTCCCAAATTAAGCCTTCAGTGTGTTCTGAGTTAATACTGATGGGCCCTTTGATGGAACTGTCAGCTGATCCCTCCCTCCCACAGGCCCCATAAAACTCCAGCCAGTTTACTTGTGCCCAAGAAAAGCGATTTCGTGGACTTTTGAAAGATGGATTGTTCACTATCGTTAATTACACTTGGAATCCTCCCCAGTCCAATTCTTTTTCTCTTATAGCTGCTAAATTCTGCCACATTAAGTGATGATGGTTTTGAAAAGTAAGAAAAATTTGTCTAGTTAACTTAGGGAAGAATACATTTAAGATATTTAGCCTAAATTTGGAGGGAAATGTTAAAAATAATCATTAGATCAATGTCGTTGATTTATCAGTTTCCAAGTTGTACTTCCTCTATTTATACTTAACCAAAGGGGCTTCCCTGGTGGCTCAGCTGGAAAAGAATCCACCTGCAATGCGGGAGACCTAGGTTAGATCCCTGGGTTGGGAAGATCGCCTCGGGGAGGGCATGGCAGTCCACTCCAGTATTCTTGCCTGCGGAATCCCCATGAACAGATGAGCCTGGCAGGCTACAGTCCATGGGATCACAAAGAGTTGGACATGACCAAGCAAATAAGCGCTGCTGCTGCTGCTGCTGAGTCGCTTCAGTCGTGTCCAGCTCTGAGCGACCCCATAGACGGCAGCCCACCAGGCTCCCCCGTCCCTGGGACTCTCCAGGCAAGAACACTGGAGTGGGTTGCCATTTCCTTCTCCAATGCATGAAAGAAAAAGTGAAAGTGAAGTCGTTCAATCATGTCCGATTATTAGCAACCCCATGGACTGTAGCCCATCAGGCTTCTCCGTCCATGAGATTTTCCAGGCAAGAGCACTGGAGTGGGGTGCCATTGCCTTCTCCACAAATAAGCACAGTGGCCCCTAAAACCATTTTAAANAAGTCGTTCAATCATGTCCGATTATTAGCAACCCCATGGACTGTAGCCCATCAGGCTTCTCCGTCCATGAGATTTTCCAGGCAAGAGCACTGGAGTGGGGTGCCATTGCCTTCTCCACAAATAAGCACAGTGGCCCCTAAAACCATTTTAAAAACTGTTAAGAATACATAAAATGCAGTAGCATGAAATAATTGTTATTATTTTAAAATAATAAAGGAGAAAATCAGGGCCAAGGGAAAATAAAGATAGAGAAGATAACAAAGTGAGATGTAAAGCTAGACCACAAAAAGCAATTATAAGTCAACAGGATTCCTTAAAGTCTCTTTAAATTAATGTTTTACAAAGTGTACTTACAAAACGTTCTGTTAGGAAATTCCTGTAATGGACATTATGGGAAATTGCGTTTCACAGCCTCGCACCAGTAGCTGTGTGTCTGCTTGTTGTGGATGCAAGATACTTCTCCTGGTGCTTCTCTGTGGCCCCTTCCTGATTGCCTGAATCCCACGTCATCAGCTGGTAGATGTCTGTATATGCCTCAGCATTTATTTTCTCAGCTAACTGGCACCTAGCCAATTTAGGAAAATTCTAACCTTTAGAAACCAAATGAGGTGATAAAATTAGATAAATTGCATGAACCAACCTGTGAATTTCTAGATTTAGCAGGAGTCAACTAAATTACTGTGTGTCCTCCTGGATTTTGTGTGGGTTAATAATAGGAGTACCCTGAATAGGGTTCCTTCAGCTGATCTCTACCACCCTTATTTTAAGGAGCAGATTTAAAATTGCCAAAGTTGAGACTTAATAATATTACTACTGTGACATTTTGATTATCTGTTTGACTTCATGCTGCTGCTGCTGCTACCGCTGCTAAGTCACTTCAGTCGTGTCCGACTCTGTGCAGCCCCATAGACGGCAGCCCACCAGGCTCCCCCGTCCCTGGGATTCTCCAGGCAAGAACACTGGAGTGGGGTGCCGTTGCCTTCTCCAATGCGTGAAAGTGAAAAGTGAAAGTGAAGTCGCTCAGTTTTGTCCAACTTCTAGCGACCTCATGGACTGCAGCCTACCAGGCTCCTCGTCCATGGGATTTTCCAGGCAAGAGTACTGGAGTGGGGTGCCATTGCCTTCTCCGTTTGACTTCATAGCAACCGATTATTACAGTTCTGTTTGAAAGAATAATTTTTTTGTTGTTTTTAAACTCAGGGAGTTTGGGATTAAAAGCCAACAGCTCACAGAAATGATGATAAAGGATAAATGAAGGTCATGTGACTTGACGCTAGCGCTTCCCCCTTCCTTCCTTCCCCAATACGATGACTCCTGAGTTGATTTTTGCTCTAGGTGTTGTTTTCAGGGTTCTGAATGAGGACCACGAGCAAGGTGCGGTGTTCATGTGGGAAGGCTCCCAGGCTTTGAATCACGAAACCTTGGTTCAGGTTCAAGGTCACCTAGCTCCCAGCTCCGCGACCTTCAGTGCAGTTGCTCCCTGGCACATCATCCCAGAGGCGCGGGCTGCAGAAGCTTCTGGCTGAATGTTGGGTTCCAGAATCCCTTCTGCAGATAGATACAAGTAAACCAGTGACTACACGTGTGCGTGCTGAGTTGCTTCAGTCGTGTCCGACTCTGTGTGGTGCCATGGACTGCAGCCCACCAGGCTCTTCTGTCCCTGGGACTCTCCAGGCAAGAGCACTGGAGTGGGCTGCCATGCCCTCCAGGATTACTGCAGTTACCTGTTAACTGGTAGACCAGCTGCCAAATCTTTTCAGTTCGTATTAGCCAGCAGTCATTTAATGAATTCAGTTAAACTGTTGAGCCACACTCCGTACCAGGTGCTTCCTCGCCATCCAGAGACCTCCGTCACTGTAGCGTGCGGTCTCTGATGAGTCGGCTTGAGTCTTCAGCAGATGTTGGCTGGGGACCCGCCATGTGCCAGCCTGGGCTCCTGCGGAAGTGCAAACAGTGTGACCTTTTCCCAGGAGGGGCTTGTGGTTCAGTGCACAGAGGAGTGCACTCACTGAAAGAGAAAGAAAGTGTAGTCGCTCAGTCGTGTCTGACTATGCGGCCCCATGGACTCAGCCCTCCAGGCTCCTCTGTCCATGGAATTTTCTCTCTGAGGGTTCTGTGAAGACGCAGATGCAGGCCACGATACAGAATGAACAGCAGGTTGTGGGGGCAGATAGGAGGGGCAACACAGCCTGCCCCAGAAGGGCCAGAGGTTAGGAAGGGAACGGTGGCTGCCCTGGGCTGTCGGGGTTCTGCAGGGCTTCACTGGAGGAGGGAGGCGGAAGCAGTGGGGATGACCCACAGGCCAGTGTAGCTGGTGCTGAGTGCTTCGAGCTACCAGCAGTGTGGTGTCCCCCCTGGGGGGGTGGCGGGAGCAGGGGCGGGGGAGGGACACAGAGCCTCGGGGGCCCCGCCGAGATGCTGGACACCATCCTCAGCAGTGGACAGCCACACAACAGACCACAGACAACACCTTCCAGCTGGACCACAGCCTCCTTCCAGCGGAAGGAGGCTACAGATGCGGAGGCCAGTTGGAGGTGGGTTATGCAGTGAATGATGGTGAGGGCTGGCTGCAGCCAGGTGAGAGCAGAGGAGGGGAGGGTGGTCTTGAGATACGCTGAGGATCAGCCATACTCACTGGCTGATTGAACACGCTGGGTTAGAAAGAACGACTTGACCTTCGGTCAGGAGAACGTAACTGGAAGAAGTTGTTGAAAATGAAACATCACATCTCAGGGAGGGACGGGAGTGTCTGTGGTGTAGGGCCGTCGCCTCAGAAGCTCGTCTGCGTGGTTCAGGCTCAGTTTTAAAACATCTCTTTGGTTTTAGGTGTTAATCTACACGTTCATCTCACTTTTCTTCTCTAGTTATGTACCTTTACATACTAACGTTGCTAATTTGCCAGTTAATCAGTCCTTGGTGTTCAATTAGTTGACTCTATCTTTTTTCGGAGTAATTATTTGTTTTCTTCGCTACTTGGCTGTTATCCTCACTGGATGTCATTAGTGTATCTATAGCCTTATATTTATTCTTTTGTTCCTGGGGTAATTTTTTTAGTAGATTTAATATCTCCTCCATTTGGTCTTATTTATTCAAAGTTACTTATATGATCAATTCATTATAATGATGAATATTACTTTGTAGCACAGTTATTCATTTAGTGCTCTCATGTATTTCTTTTTGTCTGCCCATGTTTTAAGGATAAATACAAATATTTTTCCCATATAATTATCCCTCCCCTACATCTAATCTCTAGAAGTGGTGGTGTGTTCACCAAAAATCACTTACACGGATGCAAGCAGCTCTTAAAATCCTTTTTCCTCTTTATTAAGAAGCAAAATGCTAAATGAGAAAAGAGTTCCTTACAGCCAAACTGGAGCTGGAAAAAGCCATTGACCCTCTGTCCTGGTCTCAGTGTGTCTCGTGCATTGATTGGGCAAGTCTGGAGCAGGCTCGGCCTTCAGTACAGGTGCTCTCTAAGCTGGGGAGACACTGAAGCGGCGATCATGCTTTTAGCGGCAACTTGACGCTTCAGCACTAGACTTGAGCGCCCGAAGGAAGGAAAGCCCCAGTGCGCATGTAACTCAGCGAGAGCAGGCCTGATCAGACAGCCTCCTGGCAGTGGTGTCACGCAAGGGCTCTGTCCATGGCAGGCCCCAGAATTCTTCCAATCAGCCAAGACCAGGTTCCACGTCTGGGTCAGCATCTCAGAGCCAGAACTGCCCACAGTCCTGAGCGATACGGCTGAGACCACTTTAGGGGAGGAAAGCCTTACTGTCTTCTGCTCTGTGTGTGGAGCCTGCAAATTAAACTGTCAAAGACCTATCAGGAGGGAACATGCACACATTTTATTTCATGTTAATGTTTTTATATAACATGAAGGGCTGCTGCTGCTAAGTCGCTTCAGTTGTGTCCGACTCTGTGCGACCCTAGAGACGGCAGCCCACCAGGCTCCCCCGTCCCTGGGTTTCTCCAGGCAAGAACACTGGACGGGGTTGCCATTTCCTTCTTCAATGCGTGAGAGTGAAAAGTGAAAGTGAAGTCGCTCAGTCGTGTCCAACTCTTAGCGACCCCAGTGACTGCAGCCAACCAGGCTCCTCCGTCCACGGGATTTTCCAGGCAGGAGTACTGGAGTGGGGTGCCATTGCCTTCTCCGACATGAAGGGCACCTCATAGAAAAGTGACAACCCCTCAAAAGCACTTAGCCTTAAGGTTTATGTACCGTTTTTACAAAGGGCCATAAGTCGTGGAACGGTGACAAGACCAGGGATTTGGGCATCTAAGGAAAGGATGTTACTGGAAATTGGCTAGGAAGTACATCGGGAAACTGACAGGAGACAGGGATGATTTGGGTGTGGTTTGTGCAGACTCCTCTCAGCCTCAGCTCCCCGTGTCTCCCAACAAGAATGTTCTTTCCTTCCTGGTAGCAGGAGGACACCTTTTTCGTGGGAAGCTTAGGCCCTGCTTCTGGCAGAACGCTCAGGAGAGTGCTCCCCGCATCTGTTGTTTCTCCGTTGCCTTTAGCTCAAGGTGACCCAGTGTCAGGGTGGTAACCTGACTCTGGACTTGGCTGTGGGGTCTGTATGATCGGGACCTTCTGGAAGAAGGGGCGGGGCAGGTACTGACAGCCTCGCTGTAGCTGACTGAGCTCGCGCCTCTGAGGCCGCGTTGCTGGAGGGCTGGAGGAGGTACCAGCGCAGCAGGTGTCCTGGGTCCCTGAGCTGCTGTGGGGTGGGGCTCTGTAAAGAGCCCGTGATGAATGAGCAGGACTTGCCGTGGAAACTGTCCGCGCAGCGCCTGGACCCCTCTGACCCCTGATGGAGCTGCCTGGGGAGAAGTTTCGTCTTGGTCAGCATTTCCCAAAACGTCACGGATTTTAGTGGAGCCCGGAGACGCTGAAGGAGCCCAGGTGCCTCCCTCTGCTCTCTCGCCTCTGCGGTCCCGTCTCTGCTCTGACATGCAGACGCCCCGTGCGGCTTTCCCAGCCACGCAGTGCATGCCGGGAGGCGGGGGTCCGCGTGTCGCATCCGACTCCCACTCACCTGAGGCTCTCGAAAGCACACAGGCAGTGGGAGGGCTCCCCAGATCTGCCGAGTCACAGGCAGTGGGAGGGCTCCCCAGATCTGCCGAGTCACCCTTCTCTGCCTGCACTGTCGCTCGTGCTAGGAGACCACCTTGCTTCTAGGAAACCTGCATTTTGCAGAAGAATGCACTGAGCAGAGCCTCTCCTCTGTGCCTCTGTGTATCGACCATGGGCTTCTCCCTCTGTGCAGCCATTGAAAATTCTTCAAGTTTTTTGGTAAATGGAGTTTATCACACTTGTTTGGCTTTTGACGCAAGATGGACATTTTGCATATTTTAGTAGCTAAAGAAGCTGGAACGCCTTTGAGTGAGTCTGCCCCACATTAAAATGACTATTGCATACCCCCTGAGGATGTGCCCTTAGTTGGTTCTGGACGGGGTTGTTGGATGGAGGAATTACAGACAGTAATGAGACCACAAACCACTTCGCTCTGAGCACTTAAGCATATTGAAAAGTTGGCCTTGGATTTAAGCCAAGTAATAAAAGCTTCATGCACCTCAAAGTGGAATCGTGTTACGGCTTTCTGTTTCTGAGGTTACTCCCGCTGAAATGTAAGTGGTAGGGAGTAAGCTCTTCTGACTTTCCCGGTTAGACCCGGTGTCTGCACAGCTGTGGTCCACATCCAGAGAGCAGGGAGCTGGACCTTGGACCTACACAGTTAGCAGAAGAATGTCAGGAGCTGAGGGGGATGCTCTCCGGAGATGCTCTCCGGCACTGCCACCTCTCGCTTCTGTGTCTTCTAACCAAGGTTGCTCTTACGTGACTGAGGATGCGCTTACTTGGCCAGGAAGAGGCAGCGCCTCTGAGAATGGCCCAGGAGCTCTAAGCAGTGACCGTGACATGGTTGGTTACAGGGACAGCCTGTGGCCAGGATCCTTCAGCCGCACCGTGGCCCAAAGGGAGAGGAGGAGTGTGCCCACAGGTGAAGACTCCCAGGGCCAGCTGGGGCAGAGTAAGGAGAGAGGGGTTTATGTTCATCATCAGGGCTGGGTTTTCAGCTGCATTTTGGGTTTGATCAATTCTGTATCCTTTCTTTGTTTTGGCAGGTACGTGCCAAGTGTCATTCTACTGTTATTCAGTCGGTATTAATATAAATAGTGAAATAAATAGTAACTTGTAAATGTAGATGTTTGCTCAGTTTTTTTCAGTCTTGCAATTTTGTAAATAAAATTAAATCTTAACACAGAAATACCCAAACACCTACTAGATGATTCACAGAGATGTCATGGAGATAAATTATGTAATACATGGAAGTATTTTGACCTACTTGAAAGAAAGATGCAATAGGAGGTCTCCTGCCTTGCAAACAGATTCTTTACCATCTGAGCCACCAGGGAAGCCGCTTACAGGTTATTTGTACTCTAAACGGCCGAGCCAGCAAACATCTCAAGGCAGAACAGCACTCAGGTCAGGATAATCATCCGCCTGTGACAGCACAGGGTCCTCCATGCCCACACGGCCGGTGACATCCCGGAAGACACAGAGGTTAACTGCATCTTTAAATTCATAGAATGTTAGACCAGGCAGAATGTTAGGGATGCGTCTTCTCTGTGAACAGCAAAATTAAAGCTCGTGGAAGGGTGAAAGTGCTTCTGGGTTTTCTGAGTAAAGCCAGGGAGGGATGTGGTTTTTGTGCCTCTTTGCATAAACTTACATATAGAGGTCAGAGTCTTCTAATGCCTAGTAGGTAAAGTAAAGGTAACTCATGGCCTCCCTGTGCTGGACTCACTCCTTATTCAGGGATGGAGGGAAGCCAGGCCCAGCTGGTCCCTCAAGGTGCTCTCAAAGCCAGGATGCTCCTGGGATGCTCACCACGATACTGACCTTCCTTCCTAGCCAAGAATTCTGAGTCCCGAGACCATCCATATGTACCTCCTGGTTTCTGGTTTTACAGATGATTACTATATCTCTGGAATATTTTTAGGGAGCTTTTTAAATTTTTTTCCTTCTGAATAACACAGCCGGTATTCTGCTACTTCACACATTCTAGGAAGGGGGAGCCAGTACCACTGTGCACTCCTCTGCTCTGTGAATTATCCTTAATGGCTGAGCACAAGCGTGGTGACTTATCTCTGTCCCCTGTCCTCTTTTCTTCCTGGCTCACTCATCCTTGCTGGTGAGTAACGGCAGGAGGAAAGGATAACATAAACAGAAGTCACTTTATTTGGCTTCATTTTAGCAGCGCTGTTAGAAAATTTTAATGAAGACACTTGAGTTTAGACCACAAGGAATTGTTCTATTTCTGTTTACTAGAGGAATTTCTGTTGTTCATGCTTTATTTTCTCCCATAAAGTGGAAAATCCAGAAGTAATTGAATAGTCTACCATAGATAGTTATTCTTTAAATTCAAATCATTTAAAGGCCCTGTCTTACATTGGCATGGTTCACAGTATAATTTTAAAGTAAAATTTTAAAAATTGTATTCTGTAGTTTTCTAACTCTTAGCTCTTATTACACAATGAAAGCTTGAGTTTGCCTTTTTGGTACAAGGTCAGGCTCATGTCTGGTAGATGAGGGGGTCATGGAGGAAGAAGGCAGAAGACCCCGTCCCTGCCCGTGGCGCAGCGATGTCACCGTGGGGCTCTTAAAGGAAGTGTGGCCGGTTCCGTGAGGACAGTTAGCGCTTGAGTGGTGCCTTGGTTGCACCCCACAGGAGTGTTTGCAGGACTCCACGGATGAAGGACGGTTCGTCCCTCACCCCTCTTGGTCCAGGATCAGGTGAGAAATGCACTATGGGTCCAAGTCTCTGATTTCAGCTTGCAGGGCACCGCACTTCCCACACGGCCGTGTCTAAAACCTAGAAGCAGGGAGGCACACCTCTCTGCCCCAGCACCAGACAGCACTGGAGAGGTGGCCTTTACTTTGATAGATTGGTTTACATTCTGAAAAATCTTGTTTGCAACAAAATGTCAGTGGCAATGAGGATAGATCCAAGTGGTAACTGGAAGCTTAATTTTGATGAATTGTCAGTTAAAGATCCTAAATGTTTTTAAGCATCAGAAAGAAAGCCTGGACAGAAATGCTCCTAAACTTTTCCTCGAGGGCCCGAGAGGACATCTGCTGCAGGTCGCGGGTGCCTTTCTTTCTTCCATTGTTTGTTGAGGGCTTTTTGTTTGTTTTGTTTTTGTGTTTTTCTGGGTGTTTTTTGGCATGCCCCTGCGAGGCCTGTGGGATCTTAGTTTCCCTGTATTGAAAGCATGGAGTCTTAACCACTGGACTACCGGGGAAGTTCTTTTTTTTTTTTCTTTTTTTTAAGAGAATGTTACTTTTTAAAAATATCTCCATAGAACTGTACCTAAAATCTGCAATTATGTAAAAATGGTTTTTAGGTCATAACATTTTGAGTGCACTTTTTCTTGGATGTACATAGTTTTCATATTTAATATTTAATGCTTATTATAAGCCATAAATTTACTGTAATTTCTTTGATTGTTTATTATTGGATATTTAGATCAGGGTTTGAATTCCACAGAGGGGACTAAGTAGGAGGTTGGCCGGAGTTCTCACAACTGGGCTTTCAGAATTCTAGGACCGCGGGGGAAGGAATTCCCAGCACAGTCTCTTTTGTGCCCTAGAAGGTTTTTCTCTCTCTTTGCCCTCCTGTTACACTCACCGGTCAGAACTGCAGCCGTGGGTTTACTAACACATCTGTCTTTTCCATAATCACACCTGGGCAACTGAACTCAGCTGGAGAAAAGTCACCCACTTTGGCAGACTGGCCCACTGTACCAGGTGCCACCCAGCTCCACTGGCCTCACCAGCCTGCCCTGGCTCTGAAATGATTGTTTTAAACCCCTCTGCTCAAGCTTCCAATCCTCCTAACTCCTTATAACTTTGCTTTCCGATGTATACCTCAGAAGTCATAATGTAAAAGAACAAACTCAATTGTCTTAGCTAATTTCACTAGGGTTTTTTTTTCACTTTTCATTGATTTGACACATTTTAAAAACAATCTGTCGCATTTTCCTGTGGGATGTTACTGCCTTTCTAAAATGTTGGGAAATGTTTCTAATTCATTAAGCTGTGCTTCTATTTTATTAGTAATCAAGCTGGTGAGCCATTAATTTTCATCTGACTATGGCTTTGACTACATTCCAGAGATTCTGTGCATTGACTTTTCATTATTTTAAAAATATTTTCTTATTATGTGAAAATATTTTTTTTCCTTCTCCTGGTTGTTATTCACAATAGTTGTTATTCACAAGCGTGTTTCCAAAAACCCAGGGTGTTTCTTCCTGTGTGTACTGCAGTCATTGACCGCATGCCAACGTGTCCTGCTGAAGTTACTAACGGCCTCCTAACTGCTCGCTCCAGTGGGGCTCTTCAGGCTTCGTCTTGTCTTGTCTAGGACGAGTGGTGTTCCTGTGTCCGCCCTGCTTATAAACTGGGCCTCCCTGTCTCGTCTTTCCTGCCTCAACACCTTGCCTGTTTTTAAATATTGGCACCATCTCTCCCGGGCTGTGTCCCAGGCTAGCTGCTCTTCCGGTTCTACAGCTGTCCTCAGAACAAACTTAACTACCCTACCGTCTTGCCTCATTCTTCTTTGTCAAGGATTTTCAAGTTTATTACCAGCTTGGACCTTCTCATCGGAGATCCAAAACCACATTTCTGGTAGCCTGCTGGACACGTCTGCCTTGTTGTCCCTGCATTGCCTTAAAAACTCCTTGCAGAACCTTCGGTTGTTTTCTGTTAATACTAAGCACTCCCTTCCTCTTTCCCCAGGGCACTGCTCTAATTTAATCCCCAGTGGTACCTGTCTCCTGGCTATATGTATTTGTCTAAGTATAGTTCCTTCCCCAATCTCTTCTCTCACAGGTTGAACCTTCTCTGATTTTGGTTTATTATGGTAAATTACCAGCACTTTAAATTATTAATAAATAATAATTATTGTTATAATTTAGAGAGTGGGGCTTCCCTGGTGGCTTAGTGAAAAAGAATCCACTTGCCAACACAGGAGCCATGGGTTCCATCCCTGATCCGGGAAGATCCCACACATCACAGGGCAGCTAAGCCCATGCACCACGGCTGCTGAGCCTGTGCAGTGGAGCCTGGGAGCCGCAGCTGCCGAGCCTGTGCCCTAGAGCCTGCTCCCTACAACAAGAGAAACCCCTACAGTGAGAAACCCACGCACCGCAGTCCGGCAGCAGGCCCCGCTCGCTGCAGCCAGAGGAGCTCACACAGGGACAAGCCCCACACAGCCGAAATCAATCTACAAATATTTTAAAACCTTAGAATGAACTCCAGTAATCAGAAGTAATTTGAAACATGCTATCTCTTTGCATTTTTTCTGTATTTAACATAAATGAGATCATCCTGAGTATAGACTTAATATCTTTCATTTCAGAAAAATTAACATCAGAGGGTAAAGTTAGATTCCATATTCAACAGCTTCCACCAGAATTAATTCCAAAAAGATCAAAGAGTTAAACATAAAAAGATGGACCAAAAAAGTTCTCAGGAGTACATGGGTGCATATTTGTTGTGATCTCACAGTAGAGGAGACTTGTACCTGTGATGTACAACCAGAAGTCATAATAGAAAAAGTGGTCCACTTGGCGGAACAGAACACTTGTCCACGGCAAAGCTCACAACCCTGAAGTCAGGTGGCGGTCCAGGGAGAACTTCACGACTCATCCCAAAGGGGTGGTTTCCTTAGCACCATCTTACAAATCAATCAGAAAGAGCACCCAGGAAAAGGCAGAGCGCATTAACAGAGACACAAATGGCTTTAAGCTTGTGAAAAACTGGTCAGCAGCACTCATCACAAGCAAAANGGCTCTTCAGGCTTCGTCTTGTCTTGTCTAGGACGAGTGGTGTTCCTGTGTCCGCCCTGCTTATAAACTGGGCCTCCCTGTCTCGTCTTTCCTGCCTCAACACCTTGCCTGTTTTTAAATATTGGCACCATCTCTCCCGGGCTGTGTCCCAGGCTAGCTGCTCTTCCGGTTCTACAGCTGTCCTCAGAACAAACTTAACTACCCTACCGTCTTGCCTCATTCTTCTTTGTCAAGGATTTTCAAGTTTATTACCAGCTTGGACCTTCTCATCGGAGATCCAAAACCACATTTCTGGTAGCCTGCTGGACACGTCTGCCTTGTTGTCCCTGCATTGCCTTAAAAACTCCTTGCAGAACCTTCGGTTGTTTTCTGTTAATACTAAGCACTCCCTTCCTCTTTCCCCAGGGCACTGCTCTAATTTAATCCCCAGTGGTACCTGTCTCCTGGCTATATGTATTTGTCTAAGTATAGTTCCTTCCCCAATCTCTTCTCTCACAGGTTGAACCTTCTCTGATTTTGGTTTATTATGGTAAATTACCAGCACTTTAAATTATTAATAAATAATAATTATTGTTATAATTTAGAGAGTGGGGCTTCCCTGGTGGCTTAGTGAAAAAGAATCCACTTGCCAACACAGGAGCCATGGGTTCCATCCCTGATCCGGGAAGATCCCACACATCACAGGGCAGCTAAGCCCATGCACCACGGCTGCTGAGCCTGTGCAGTGGAGCCTGGGAGCCGCAGCTGCTGAGCCTGTGCCCTAGAGCCTGCTCCCTACAACAAGAGAAACCCCTACAGTGAGAAACCCACGCACCGCAGTCCGGCAGCAGGCCCCGCTCGCTGCAGCCAGAGGAGCTCACACAGGGACAAGCCCCACACAGCCGAAATCAATCTACAAATATTTTAAAACCTTAGAATGAACTCCAGTAATCAGAAGTAATTTGAAACATGCTATCTCTTTGCATTTTTTCTGTATTTAACATAAATGAGATCATCCTGAGTATAGACTTAATATCTTTCATTTCAGAAAAATTAACATCAGAGGGTAAAGTTAGATTCCATATTCAACAGCTTCCACCAGAATTAATTCCAAAAAGATCAAAGAGTTAAACATAAAAAGATGGACCAAAAAAGTTCTCAGGAGTACATGGGTGCATATTTGTTGTGATCTCACAGTAGAGGAGACTTGTACCTGTGATGTACAACCAGAAGTCATAATAGAAAAAGTGGTCCACTTGGCGGAACAGAACACTTGTCCACGGCAAAGCTCACAACCCTGAAGTCAGGTGGCGGTCCAGGGAGAACTTCACGACTCATCCCAAAGGGGTGGTTTCCTTAGCACCATCTTACAAATCAATCAGAAAGAGCACCCAGGAAAAGGCAGAGCGCATTAACAGAGACACAAATGGCTTTAAGCTTGTGAAAAACTGGTCAGCAGCACTCATCACAAGCAAAACGTAAAGTGAAATGAGAAACTCTTTCGCCCGTTAGGTCAGCAGAGATCAGAAAGTCTGACAGTGCACGTTGGCAGTGGTGCTGGAAACAAGCAGTGTACATGTTGGTGGAAGCATGGGCTTGTCCCTCTGCAGAGAGAACTTGGGTGATATTTTATTAAAACCGCAGATATACTTGTCCTTTGCCTTGCCACTTCCGTATCTGTGAGTTGACCACTCACACATGCACGTGATGCTACAGGAAACAAGGGTGTTGATTGTCATAGCAAGACTGGAAACAATCGAAGCACCCATTCGTTAGTAACTGCAAGTCGCTCAGCCGTGTCCGACTCTTTGTGCCTCCGTGGACTATACAGTCCAGAGTACTGGAGCGGGTAGCCTTTCCCTTCTCCAGAGGATCTTCCCAACCCAGGGACCAAACCCAGGTCTCCTGCGTTGCAGGCGAGTTCTTTACCAACTGAGCCGCTAGTGAAGTAAGGGGCCCACTGATGGTGGGTCTCTGTGCTGTGGGTCAGCTCACTTGTACTGATAGGAAATGGTGTATTTTGTATTTTGGTTCAGGAATTAAAGGTGCACAGTGTGTTTTGAGCTCCACTGTTGTGAAGAGAAATATACATGTGGAGGGCGTACTATGACCCCAGTGTCTTCAGGAGGCTTCACGGGAACCTGCGTCTAATGGAGCAGAGTGTTGGGGGCCAGGAGACCGAATACCCTCCTCACGCCTTTCTGTACCTCTGACTTTGGTTCCTGTGACTTTGAGGGTTTGGAACCATCTCTTTTAAAAGCTGCATAATGTCCTAACTTATGTAGCCGCCTCTCTGTTGAACATTTATGGTTGTTTCAATTTTTAATGTTTATAAACAGTTCTGTAGTGAATATCTTTCTGTATGCAGCTTTGTTATTTCTACAGGCTGTTTCTACAGCATCACGAAGAGTAGAGCTGGTGGATAAAGGGTCATGAACGCTATTACAGGTTATGATGCCGTTTTCCCCACAGGAAGTGTAGTTCATATCCCACCATCAAGCTGTACGTGCCCTTTAAAAAAATAAACCTGCTAATTTGATGGACGGGAGATTCTGCCCCGATTAAACGTGCGCTTCTTTGATCATCGCTGAGGCTGAGGATCCATGTGTCTCTGTCACGCTTACTCTCCAAGTTGAGTCACTCTAGGCCCCCTGGTGAATTCTTGGTGCATACCTCTTGCTCATTGACTGCGGTCCTTCTCTCTTCTGCTTGATGTACATGTGCTCAGGATGTTAATCTTCTGTCTTATTTGTTACTAACTTGGTTAGGTCTTTAAGGACATGGAAGAGTTAGCCAAGAAATCAGGCTGGACACTCCTTGTGTGGAGAAACAGCAGGCCGGCCATCAGGAAACTGGGTCTTCCCGTGAGGCAGGAGTCGGTGGCTCCTCCTGGACGCGGCGCTTGGCGGGGTGGGATCGAGGAACGGGGGCTCCCTGTCCGCGCTCATGCACTTGACCCTTAGGTGACAGTAGACCAGCAGGGGAAGCCTGTCAGGGGTCTACCGGCAGCTTCCCCCCAAGACTGAGCCTCTGGGCTCGGGGTGGCTTTTCTGACGGCGACTTTACCTCCTCACTCCATATCCTCACCAGTCAGTGTCCTCCTCTTCAGAATCATGAAGCTCAGTGGTTCCACTTACACCTGCTGCTCGTGTCAGCAGCCCTTCCCCTCCTAATGCCCTCAGCCACTTTCCTAAGACTTGCTTGCCCTGGAACTGTCTGTAGCAAGATTTGAAGTACCGTTGGGACGAGATGATCTTTCTGCTGTTTGTGAGGCCAGTCAGTTTTTTTTCTTTTAAATGCCTTGGCGAATGGATAGCAACTTGGCTTATAGCAGGTACAGTTGAAAATCACAGATTCTGTTTGGCTGTTTGCAGAAGCTAGTTCTACCACTTACTGGGCATTTGATCTTGGCCATTTTTATTACTATTACCTCTGAGTTGTAGCTTGTGCGTATTAAATCGGATCATGCATACCCCATTCTGAGTACAGTCTCCTGTGCCTTGCCCTGGGCCATACGCCCTAGATTCATGGATGTTATTTCTTCTCCCTTTGGCCCCTCAGTACAGTTCGGCAAATGACTGAAAAACAGCTGTTTTCTTTGCAGATTTCTGAACATAAAAATCTGAGGTTGTACTTCCCTGTGTTGCATTCATTATTACCAGCTTAAAGTTATCTTTTTATCCTTTCTGGAAGTATTTTTCCTCTGACCTTGGAGTTCAGGGTTTTATAAGTAAATATCTTGGCATAGTTGTCTGGTTATTAAACCTCCATGAACCCTCGTAATTTATTGTTATCACTTCTGAGGCATTTTCTTCCATTACAACTTAAATTGCCTATTCAGTCCATTGTCCGTGCTTGCTGTTCATGGACTCGAAAGCCTCTTGGTGTCATCTCCACTCTCAGCTGTGCCGGGGTCCCAGTATGGACCACACGTGTCGCAGTCCCCAGGAGGAGGCAACAGCCGGAGGGCAGGGCGAGGTTCGAGAGCTGACACCAGGGTGGCACCCGTTGCCGTCTCGGTGCCCGCATGCCCGCTCGTACGGTGCCTGGCCGCACCACAGTCCTCGCTTGCCTCTGCACGTTGAGGACCAGTCGTCCGTGTCAACGGAGGGAAGCCAGACAACAGCTCTGAGGAGCCTGTAACCTGAGGAGCGTTTTCTGGAGTTCCGTGACTTGTCCAGAGTCGATTCACCTCCCTAAATCTGTTTGCTCAGTCATCCCAGCATAGGAATGGATGGGCCTGTGCCTAGAGCAGCGAGCAGAGGTTCTCCCCAGGGGCCCAGCATACAGCTGATTCCTCGGGAAACTCTTGTGAATTCATTTAAAAGCATTATTTCAGACACACTGACACGTTTTCCTCTTTTTCCCTGAATTCATTTAGAACTTACGCCATCCGGAGGATAAGAGACGCCTTCAGAGAAAACAAGAATGTGAAGGATCCCGCAGAAATTCAAGCCCTGGTGAATAAAGCCAGAAGAGACCTGGGCATAATCCGTCGGCAGGTGAGGTGGCCGAGAGCGCGGATCTCTCACCCGTCCCGTGATCGGGCGTCGCAGCTCTGGGGCTTGGGAGTCACACCGGGATGGCAAGACTCTTCCTCTTGCTCATGTAGCCAGAGACGAGCTGTCCTGTCACTGAATCAAGGGGTGCGCAAAGGAAGTGCCAGCTCTCCGAGTTCCCAGAGCACACGGCCTCTGGGGAGCTGGGTCCCCACACTTGAGTAGACGATGTTGCTCTAAGTACGGGAGAATTGTTTAAAATTTCGTCTCTTTGTTGGATGCATTACACGTTGATAGCCGGACGTATGCCAAAGAGTATAAACATATTCTACTTTTCCTAGTGTTTTAAGATCATAACTCAAGACCGTGCTGCCCTTTTCCTGAGGACAGCGTTATTGGCGATGAAGCTGTTTTGTTGCCGTGTGGCAGCGTGTCTGCAGGTGTGAAACACAGCTGCGTAGGCCCCGACCCCAAGGACCCGGCGAGGGATGTGTTTCCTCTTGCGGGAGAGCCGGCAGTCGCCTTGGCCCCTTCTCTGTTCTTCCTTGCAAGGTGGACGGGGCCGCAGCCAGTCCTCCGGGTGTGGCGACGTGTCCTTGTCTCTGCAGAATCGATCAGGGCGCCAGAGGCGGAGCGGCCTGCTGTCCGCTGGGTTTCTCACCCTCTGAAAAGCCGTCCTTTCCACTGTTTTTCTCTAGTTCAACACTAGTCCCAGCGTAAGGTCCATTTCTGCTTCCGTTTGTTTTCCGCTCTTCCTCGCAGTGAGTTTGTTTAGCCGTGGAAGGACACCGTTACATTTTCCTGAGACCCGTGAGTGTGTTAGAAGGGGCTCCTTTCGCATCATCAGGAGATCCCGGTGTGGCTGGCGTTATGTCATGTTGTGACTTGTGACATGTGTATTGGGGTATATTTATATCTCTGACCCTTCTTCATGCTTGACTCTAAACCATTCATAAGGAAGCAGTATCAGGAGCTGGTTTTCATCTAAAGTCAAAGTTAATAGTCTTGTTATGTTACCTGCATCATAGAACAATCCCTTCTATCATAACCTTTCAGATTGTGACAGCTCTCTTTGAGTTCTGCACTTATCTAGGGGTAGAATAACTCGGCCGTTTTAAAGAAATGATCGTTAACTATAAAGGCATGAAGAGATAATAGGATTGTCAGAGAAAGAAGCTGGTCTGCAGATTTCCAAGGTTGCAGATAGTGGCAGAGAAGTGCGTTGCCCTTTTGAAAACTCTGGAAGGATGGCCTTCCCGAGGCATCAGTGGGGGAGTTTCATGGGATCCTTTAGCACCAGAACTTGGAAAAACAAGCAGCCTGCATCCTTTGCATAAATTCAGGAAGATGCAGTTTTTGGCATTTTCCCACACAGAGGTTGGCAAGAGCCTCCAAAACAGACTGGTTTTCTCTTTTACTGTAAAGTTGCTCAGAGTAGGAACTGCTAAGAAAAGGGACCTGTACGTAGTCTTGCCACCATTTCTTCTGTTATATAATTGCCTGTGTCACCTCTCAGTTTGAAATGCTTTATTTAAAAAAAAAATGGATAGACTGGCTCTCACCAGACATGCCCAGTGAATCCGCACAAACCAGTTTCAAACCATGGGCCGCGGGCTGGGCCGACCCCAGGCTGCCAGGCGGGCTCTCAATGTGGGGCGGGCAGGGGGTGTGCAGCCGCTTCCGGCGCAGGGCTTCTGTGTTAACTGGCAGAGCAGCGGGGGTCTCCCTGTCGTGTCAAGACTGTGCCGAATCCCAGCGGCACGCTGACCGGAGGCTGCTCCCTGGGCCACCGGGCTGAGCCGGCCGGGCCGGCCTTGGCCTCGAGGCCGTGGCGAAGGCCGCATCTATGTGTCTTCCCCTGGCCGCCGCCCTCCCTGCCCCCGCGCTCTTCTCCGCAGGCCGGGGGGCGAGCCTCCGAAAGGGAAGTCAGAGCAGGCGACCCTCCAGGGCCCGGCTGCCCCACCTGCAGCATCCAGGCGACGCCCTGGCCGCCCCTCCCGCAGCCTGACCCTCTTGGGGCCCCTGTCGCCCTCACGTGGTCGCCCTCGCATGGAGCGGGCCCCCTTGCCTCGCGGGCTTCACGCCCATGGCCTGAGTCACGGGGGGTCAGGCAGGCGGCGATAGCGTGCGACGCCCGCCGCGGGGCTCAGGAGGGCCAGCCGGCTCCGCGTGGCGGCGGCTCCTCACGTCTGGGGACTGAATGAACACACGCCGGTGGTCGCCTGAGCCCGTGGCCCTCGGTCCAGGTCATGTGCTGCCAGAAGCCCCGAACCCGCGAGGGCTGTCAGATGGGCCACGAGAGGCGGGAGGGGACCCAGTGACCGGAGGCATCGCCCCAGAGCCACAGCGACCCGTCCGCCTCCACGGGGCTCCACTGGGACACCGGCCCGCGCGTCCCAGCAGCGTCTCCCTGGAGAGGGCCAGCCGGCAAGGGGCTGCGGGCCCGCGCCTCGGTGGGGCGGCCCTCAGACCGGGAGCGGCCTCCCGCCTCAGCCCGCCTCCTGCCGCCGGCCTCGCAGAGGGCCCCGGCTCTGACGCTGATGATGCCCCGTCACAGGGTGAGATTCTGCGGTGTTTACGGGCGTCTCCAGGGAAAGATTTCTTCTGGTTGTCTAGGCACCCAGAATCCGAGGAGCGAGAAGGCTGGATGCCCTGTCTCGGGCACCTGGCCAGACCCGCACTCGGGCCCCCGTTCCTGAGGGCAGACTCAGAAGGTCCAGGACGAGAGCTCCTGCGTCAGGAGGAGCAGAAGGATCAAGGTACTTCAAGTCCTCTCCCAGCGTTGTTCCGCAGACATTTAGGACCATGTCATCCTAGCCCATCCTGTCCTTAGAGGCCATCCTTCCTTCATGTGCCGAGACGTTTAGTCTTCACGTGGCCACCCCAGGGATTCCAGCAGCATCAGCAGCTCACACCAGCCTTCCCCGCAGCTCCTAGGAGTGACTCTGCTTCCCCAAGGCCCCGAGGCGTGACTCTCACCATGGGAGGCACGTGCAGAGTGAGTTCCTCTGCATGAGCACCTCGGGCTCCTTTCCCCCACTGTCCGTAACTGTGGCCCACGGACTGCAAGCCGGCCGGCTGCTGCTGCTTCTTTGTTGTGGGCACACTGTTGTGGACCACCTCTCCCCTTGACCCAGGCCTCTCTCTCCACCACCTCTCCCCTAAACCCAGGCTCCCTTNACTGTCCGTAACTGTGGCCCACGGACTGCAAGCCGGCCGGCTGCTGCTGCTTCTTTGTTGTGGGCACACTGTTGTGGACCACCTCTCCCCTTGACCCAGGCCTCTCTCTCCACCACCTCTCCCCTAAACCCAGGCTCCCTTCTCTCTCAACCACCTCTCCCCCTGACCCCAGGCCTCTCTCTCCATTACCTCTCCCCTAAACCCAGGCCCCCTCTCTTCACCACCTCTCCCCCTAACCCGAGGCCTCTCTCTCTACCACCTCTCCCCTAACCCCAGGCCCTCCCTCTCTCGACCACCTCTCCCCATAACCCCAGGCCCCTCTCTCCAGCTGCCTGTGCCCTCTCGCATCCTGTACAGCAGAGACATTCGCCCACTTTTGTATAAACTCTGTTTCCAGATAAAATGGTTTCATAAACACAGCTTGAGCCTGGCAGCTCATGTGAGTTCTTCCTCTGCTGAAAGCAGGTCCCAGACTAGCCCCTGCTAAACCTGGCTTCCCTGTCCACTTCCCAGGTGAGGTCAGAAAAGCGGGAGAGGCCCTTCGCGTGGGTGCCAGCGGCACCGGGATGGGGCGCGGAAGCCAGCCGAGTGAGGGGCCCAGGCATGCGGCTCCCAACGTCTGGGCTGTGGAGAAGTCACGGGGGATGTTCTGCCCGAGACGTCAGCAGAGATCTGGGCGGTTCACGCCAGAGAGAGAAGCGAGAGCGTCAACCAGACTGTGCTGTCGTCTTTGTTATTTTCTCCATTTTGCTGTCTGACTGTGTGTTCCTTCTGATCCTTAAGTCTGTCATCACCCTCAAGTTAGAGCTCCACGGGCTCTCAGGATTGATTGTAAGCCCTTAGGTATGCCACGCCCTTAGGATGTAAGCAGCCTTCTTTTGTATGGCTGTTTGCTGTACTCTGCAGCCTGCAGGGAGGGCAGTGCCCAGCCTGGGTAGCTCACAGAGACTGTGAGAAATCACAGAGAAAGCATTGCCCCAGCATTCCGAAGCAGAGTTGCTTCCCTGGCCTGATAGCCCTTGCCAGTGGGAGAAGCTGAGCAGGCCCCGCACCCGCGTTCCTGTACTCGACCGTGATTTCCTTGAGTACGTGAGTCACGATTATGGCTTCAGGAGAATCAGCTGAATCTTTAGCCTGTAGCACCTTTTTGTTCAAACCTGGTGGAAACTAAAATGTCTGTGCCAAGCCTGGGGGTGCGCTCAGCTGTGTGCCGTGCTCAGCGTCCGCCAGCGTGCCCCCTGGGACAGCGCCCCTTCAGCTCTGCTGGGCTCTGAGCCAAGCGGGCTGACAGGTTCCCAGCCCCGCACCCGCGCATGCAGGCTGCCAGTGGAGCACTGGACTTACTTCCAAAGGATGTTTGCTTACTGAGCCAGTGATGCAGTCGGTATTCATGTGTCCAGCTCAGCAGGGTTTGTGTAACTTAAGTGTTGAGATGAGGACGTATATTGTTAACTGTAGGCTGTAGTTATACCTTGAGAAGGTCAGCTGGATATCGGGTCGTCTAATTCGGGATAACAAGATGTTGGAGTTATACCATTGTTGTCAGCAGCTGTTTAGTGATGACAAGATTCCATACCATGTTAGCTGTTCATGTTCTTTAAGGAAACAATTCAAACAATGGCTGTATCAGACCCAGAACTGTGGATCTGCTGCCGTGTGCAATTCAGGGCAGACGCTCTGCACAACCTTTGAAGACACTGGGAAGGGGGTTGATGACATGGGTAGCAGCCTGCTTGCTAACCCTAATGTCATCCTGCAGACGGCCTGAGAAGGCGGGCGTTTTGCCAACAGGTCTTGTGGGAAGGGCAGTACTGCGCGTTCCCTGGCCTCTGGTTCACTCTTAGCTGAAGCACTGTTCTGGTAGTCTCAGACGAATCTCTAAAGTTTATTTGGCAGTCGTTTTGATGGAGGAGAGGAAAGTCTTCTGTAGATGCTGCTACTGGTGCTGCTAAGTCGCTTCAGTCGTGTCTGACTCTGTGCAATCCCATGGACTGCAGCCCACCAGGCTGCCCTGTCCCTGGGACTCTCCAGGCAAGAACACTGGAGTGGGTTGCCATTGCCTTCTCCAATGCATGAAAGTGAAAAGTGAAAGTGAAGTCGCTCAGTCGTGTCTGAATCTGAGCGACCCCATGGACTGCAGCCCACCAGGCTCCTCCGCCCATGGGATTTTCCAGGCAAGAGTACTGGAGTGGGCTGCCATTGCCTTCTCCAATCTGTAGATGAGGGGAATTTAAAATACACGGAAAGAGTTACACATCATTCACAGTATCCAAAAGGTAGAAGCGACCCACATTCCCACTAAAGGATGGATAAACAACACAACGTAGCATTTACGTGCAGGGGAGTATTATTCGTGCACGGGAATATTATTCAGTTTTAAAAAGAAGGAGACAGACAAAGGCTGCAACGTGTATGGACCTACAAGCCTGCACTCAGTGCACTAAGCCAGACGCAGAAGGACCGGCACTGCTGATTCCCTCTGAGTGAGAGTCCTCACGGGGCCAGGCGCACAGACAGGGAGGGGGGGTGGCTGCAGCCAGGGGCTGGGGCGTGAAAGGGGGAGTTAAGTGTCTAAATGGGTGTTGTCTCAGGTTTTCAGGGTAAAAAAGTTCTAGAGATGTGTTTTACAACAATGTGAATGTACTTCTCACTATTGAATTACTAATATAGACTTCTTAATTTTTTTCACAATAAAAAATTCTCTCCTAAAGAAGAATTTTATAACCAATCAACAATTTTTCTTAATTGAGAAAAATAAAATGAAGTGTTTTAGACACTGACTGATATTTGAGGGTCCTTTGGAGCTTGAACTTCAAGCCTCCAGTCTCTTGTCTATAAAATCAAAGGATCATACTGTAGCTCCAAGGCTCCTTCCAGTTCTAAACTGCCACATCAGTATCTGTCCCCTTGTTGAGTATTTGCAGAAGCTGTGGATACATTTCAGGGTATATTGCTTTATGCTCAGCTTTCCTTGACCATTTTAAACCAAGATCTTAACTCTCCAGAGTTTAGGTTCCAGGTGAGCAAAGTAGAAAGCCAGCCTTGCATTTGTGCCATCATAAATTCCAAAAACTTATCCTGGTCTGAACTTTCCGCTACAGAGAAAGTAAAAAAAAAAAAAGGGGGATTGTTTTATTAGTGTTGCCTGCGCCCCTGCTGCTAACCTTCCTTTCCGGTGAAGACGCATCCCTGGTACTGACCATATTTTTGAGGAGAACGTTTCCCTTCAACGAAAATGGCAGCAGCATGTGAAGAGCAGTAACGCGATCACGCACAGGCTGGAGAAGGATGGGAGTGCTCCCCCCAGGAGCGTCTGATTGACCCCTCCCTGCTCCCTGGCCAACATCTCAGGGACTTTGATCCCACTCTGCCAGACAAATCACGCACACACTGTACTTAATTCCAGGCCCACCATCTCTTTCCCTATTTATCAAGCACCCATTCTATGCCATATAATTATGAATTGACTTTGTAAGTTTTTTAGAGGCAGCGTTGGGATGGAATTAAGAGGTCCATCAGAGCCTCACAGAAGCTCTTTCTGACTTAGACCCTTCGTGGGGGGGAAGCCAGGCCTCTCTGTTCTAGATACAATCTGTTCACTCATTTCATGGAACACAACGTGGAGTTTAGAGGTGTGGCCCAGGGGTGCTTTACTGTGGTTCTGTAGATAAACTAAGATTAGGTCGATCAAAAGCTCAAAAAAATAACAGTGAAGCAGTCAGAGGCAACGGAGATTTATGTACTCTGCCTTGGACTTAAATAAAGTCCTCCGGAAGTCTGCATGAACTTATAAACAATGACCAGAATTGCCCCCTAAGTGGACCCTGTGTCTTTGGATAGGTGAAATGTTTCTATAAGGATAAAAGGTTCCTCAGCGTTCTGAGAAGTTTTCAGAAAGCAGAGCAGTGAGAGGCTTGTTTATAGTTTTTTCAGCCTGTTCAGTATTTATTTCCTCTGCAGCTTAAAAGGAAAAGGCAATGGCAACCCCCTCCAGTACTCTTGCCTGGAAAATCCCATGGACGGAGGAGTCTGGCAGGCTGCAGTCCATGGGGTCGCTGGGAGTTGGACACGACTGAGTGACTTCACTTTCACTTTTCACTTTCATGCATTGGAGAAGGCAATGGCAACCCACTCCAGTGTTCTTGCCTGGAGAATCCCAGGGACGGGGGAGCCTGGTGGGCTGCCGTCTGTGGGGTTGGACACGACTGAGGTGACTTAGCATCAGCAGCTTAAAAAAAAAAAAGACTTCTTCATGCAGGAATTTAAACCAGTGTCTTCTCTGCTTTTTCTAGAAATGCCTCCAGTCTGGGCCCACCCTGTTTCCACACAGTAGCTGTTTTTCTAGAACCAATGCCTCTCAGTTGGAGATCACTCCCTAAACTCGCTTCCCTCCTCCAGGGTTGACACGCACAGAACAAAACTCCCCGTGCCTTTAGGGGAAGCCTGTCTCACCGTGACTTTTTTACGTACAGTAATGGCTTTTCTGCACCCATGCACGTGTGACCTCACAAGAGCTCACACAACAGTGCTGTTTGGAGAAAACTGTGTCGTGAGTTTCCTTTGGGAATTTTTATCTTGGTGTCTGTCCTTCTCCCGTCTGGTCTAGCCGATGAGTCTCCTAGTCTAGTCGGCCAAACCTGCTCCCTCTTGAATTCCACGAGAAGCTGTTTCGTTGTGAAGCACCTTAAGTGGAAGCAGATACTAACAGCTCTGGAGCAGAAAGGACACTGACCTCACAGGCAGGAGGCGGACAGGCTCGTCTCCGCTCTGACAGTCACCGACTGGGGGGCCTGGGCGGGCGGAGAGGGCTGCCTTGGGTCCTGCGTCTGTGGGGGGGTCGGCTTCATTGGTGAAGGTGGCAGTGGTGGGTGCTCGTCCCCAGAGTGGGTTCCTCACGCCTCCCTGGACACCGATGCGTGTCTCACCCAAGCGCTGAGAATGCCCACCAGCAGCCTTGTGAGGCATCCCGTGTTTGATGCGGAAGTTCAGACGGGGCGTGTGTGGGTAGCTCTCCCAGGGACACAGAGTTAGGAGGACGGCCGTAGCTGTTGGGCAGATCTCAGAAGAGGGGTCGCGCAGGCCGGCTCATCTCCTCCGAGGTGAGAGGAGGCGGCCGGGCGTGCCTTCCTCCTCTCTTGGCTCAGCACTCTCCCTGGAAGGCAGCAGTTCCCCTGCAGGCTCGCAAACAGCTTAGCCCTCGAGCTGGCCTCCTTGCTCACCTCTCAGAAAACTCTCGCCCGTCCGCCTTCGAAGGGAAAGAGCAGCACAGAGCCCCCATCGGGCAGGGTCGAGGTCGGCCGCCCTGCGTGAGAGCCCCTCTCTCGGGTCTGGGCCCGCAGCCCCATCGCCGCCCTGCGTGAGAGCCCCTCTCTCGGGTCTGGGCCCGCAGCCCC